>CABHPR010138218.1:10301-49476 GCA_902168415.1 Peromyscus melanophrys
CTTTCTTTCTTTCTTTCTTTCTTTCTTTCTTTCTTTCTTTCTTTCTTTCTTTCTTTCTTTCTTTCTTTCTTTCTTTCTTAAAGCAAAAGATTGGGATGTTGTGGTAAAGGGGATGGCAAATTAGAATTCAAAAAGCTACATTTTGTGTCAATTAAACATGTCTTATAAAGTATATCTGAAGTTTATGAATCATCCCAACTGCAAAATGTGGGTGACACATTCAACTTTTCTCCTTTTAGGATATGTTAACAGAAAAAACAAAAACCAAAAGACAAAAAACCACCACATGGCCACTGTAGCTGGAGAGTTCCTCTCCGGGTCCTGCCAAGTCCCCGCAGTCCCACAGCCCACTTATAAAATAATCACTCAGAAGCTTATATTACTTATAAACTGTATGGCCATGGCAGGCTTCTTGCTATCTAGTTCTTATATCTTAAATTAACCCATTTCTATTAATCTATACCTTGCCACGTGGCTTGTGGCTTACTGGTACTTTACATATGCTTCTCATCGTGGCAGCGGCTGGCAGCGTCTCCTGCCTCAGCCTTCCACCTCCCAGAATTCTTCTTTCTCTTTGTCCCACCTATACTTCCTGCCTGGCTACAGGCCAATCAGCACTCTATTTATTAACCAATCAGAGCAACACATTTACAGCATACAGAACATCCTACAGCAGGCCACGACATAAATTTTTTCTTTTTATTCTGCCAAGACAACATTAAATTTCAAAAACACTTTTAGTGATGGTCTTCACTCATCACTTTAACACCAGCACACAACCCACTATTTAATAGCATGCACAGGAGGACTCAATGAATTTGCCAACAAGTCAAGAGGATATTTCATAAGCCAGGTTTAGATGAGCATAGAGTTGAGAGACTCACTGAGATTGGCTTAATGACTAAAACTTTAAGTATTGATTTCCGGGGGGATGTTGTTGGAGATCAAGTTCAGGACCTCTAGGTGAATATTCTGCCACTGAGCCACGGTTGCACAGGATTTACTTGTTGGAGAAGGCCTGGCTGTCTTGCTTCATCTCCCGGTCTTAAGACACTGGGTTTATTTAGATGATTCTTCTCAAAGGTATGGACCTGGAACACTTTTACGTTCTCATTGTTGGCCCAGTAAAGAAACCAACACCCTATCCTCCCACTAAGAAAACCTGATTTTCTTTAGATAACCTATGAGATACTTCACCGGGTTCTTCCAGTCAACTTTAACCAGTCTTCTGTTTCACTATCCCATACCATTTATACTTTGGACACTAAAAACATACTTTAATTTAGTAAATACACCACACTCTTTTTCACAATTCTGTACCTTTCTGTAGCCTAAGTTCAGGAGACTTTACTCGCTAACAAAATGTCATATTTTATGACTGATTTCCTAATTCTTGGCAGAATCTGTTGCTGTTACAGCATCTCTGATTTGAAGCTCATCATATCACATTGTAATTACCTGACATTTTTTTCTTACTTGCTTTTGCACCCTCAAAACACAGCCCGGTAAGACAAATGTTCACTTTATCAATTATTATCAAACCATTTTCAATTTTCAAAAGAAACATTGGTGAGAAAATGAACTATAATAATTGAAAAAATTTATAGCTTCAAAATAGCAAAACAGTAGTTATTTATACTATTTTTGGTAACATATAACACACTTCCCTAGGAATTTGGTAGAATTATATTTGTATCAGATATCTACCTCAAGGTTTTCAAATACAGAAATAGATGGACAGACAGACACATACAGCAAGAGAAACATAGAAACAGATACACAGAGAGAAGATAATTCTTAGAATACAATATCAATAGTATTATTTATTAACAAAATGATCATAATTAGGCTATAATGAAATACTTAGAGGCATTATAGTAGAGAGATTCTGCAAGCCAGTTGTGTATGCCTGAATACTGGCTCTTCCTGTAACTAGCTGTTTGTTAGATGAGTCACCAGTATCTTAATCTGTCATAATTATCTGAAAATATAATAAATTCATCTTACGCCTCAAGGTTGCTATATGAATTAAATAAGATAGCATATGTCACATACTCAGAACAAAACACAGCCCATAGTAAGTGTAATGTAAAGGTTACATAACATTTTTACATAAAATATATATTATCTACATAATTTACAGATGTTAATATTTAGATATAGTAATTATTCATAGAAAAGTAGATGTCTCTTGTACTGTTTACAATATAATCTATACACTTAAAAACCCAATAACACATTTTTTAGTATTGACTTTTCCTTGCAACAAAATTTTTCTTTATTTTAGAGAGCAATGTACATATAATGTGTATTTAATGTGGTTTCCCTGATATTTCTAGGAAATAATTAAGAATGCAAAACAGGCACATTCTAAACTAAGGGAAGGCTTAAAGACAAATCTAGGAATTTGGTGTGTGTCTCTGGGTGTGTATAGATGTGTGCAGAGCATTGGGCAACATATTTTCATTTTATGGAACACACATTCACACACACACTTTTTTTTTAAAGTCCCTGCCTATGTTCAGTAAGAAATACACATTTAGTTCTGCATTTCATAATTACTATATGTATGGACATAATATTCCAAAATTTTGTGATTCAGATGTCCTGTAACCTGCTAATGCTTTTCTCTATCATCAGAGTCAATATAAACCTCTCATTAGGTCTCAGATCACTGCACTTCTTTCTCTAATACCAATTGAACATGTTTTTATCCCCACTACACTGACAACTTCTAGAGGTCAGGAATCTTCTTGATTTTAGAATAGTATCAGATATGGTTCATTTGCTCTTTAATGAATGTTTATTCAACTAAATAGATGGCTTGGAAGAATGATAATATATGGAATTTTTAATTCTGTTCATGTTAATTAAATCTTGATTTCAAAACACTAGGACAAAAAGGATAATTTGAGACTATCTTGGAAAATCATGTTAATTATATATTCTATTCTGCTCATACACGTTAATATTAAAAATATGAAGCTGGTATAGCTGTACTTTCAGTTACAAGATTATGTTAGTTTGATGTATGTTTACATAGATCTATACACCCATAAATATTCCTACAAGTTTCTAAGAGACCTTCATTTACTAAAAGTTTCATTTAAGGTTATGATTCAAAACTGATACTTAGAAATGCATATATATTTTAAAAGTTACTTTTTTGTCACAAATTTAAGGTCAGTAAACTGCAAATTTTCAAAATAATCAAATATCAAATCAAAATATTCAGAACTACAGTTAGATTTACTCAAAGTCCTATATTTCCACATAAATAACACATTTAAGTTATATAGGGAATTTTCTCTTGTTTAGATGTATCAGTGTCTATGATTTTTTTTTTTTTTTTTTTTGGTTTTTCGAGACAGGATTTCTTTGTAGCTTTGGTGCTTGTCCTGGACTAGCTCTGTAGACCAGGCTGGCCTCGAACTCACAGAGATCCACCTGCCTCTGCCTCCCGAGTGCTGGGATTATAGGCGTGCACCACCACCGCCCAGCTTTTTTTTTTTTTTTAAAGAAAGGTTACTTACTATATGTTGCACAAGCTATTCTCAAAATAAAACATATTTTTTTCTTTTTTTCTTTTTTTTGGTTTTTCAAGACAGGGTTTCTCTGTGTAGTTTTGTGCCTTTCCTGGAACTCACTTTCTAGACCAGGGCCTCGAACTCACAGAGATCCACCTGGCTCTGACTCCCAAATGCTGGGATTAAAGGCGCGCCACCACCGCCTGGCGAAAATAAAATCTTGAGCTTAAGTAGTCCTTCTGCCTCAGCTTTCCAAGTAGCTGGCACCATGGGCTTGAGCCACCTATATAAATTGCCCTTTTGAAAGTAGTAGGTGCTCATTATTATATCATCATAAAATGAAACTCACAATAGTGTTATTGTTTTATTCTTACCAGTATTTTGGAAGTATGACTCTGGACTTTAACAATAATATTATTAAAAATGAAGACTTAAGATTTCAATAGCTTACATGGCATTAAAAAGATCCCACAAGAGAACTTTCACTTCAAACACATGAAACACAAGTTAAAAAACAGGCCCTTTAACAGTTTTATTTCAAACTAGAAATCATTTGTTTTTTACCTTTCTACATAACAGTACCGTGCTTTTATGTGGCACGAATTATTTTGCAAATATTCCTGATTCATGATAATAAAGAAACTTGCCAAATAAAAACAATGTCATATTTTATAATAAAAGCCTCAATAAATCGGTTTGAGATAGTTAAAATGCTTTGTATAAAGTCTTCAGTCTGATTTCATAACATGTCTTGAAACTATCTTAAATTTCTTTTCCAGAATATATATGTCATCATCTTATAAAATTTTAGACATGTAACTGGAAGAACATAATATTAAAACTTCATCCATTTATTGTCTTTTGTTTAAGCCAATGCCTTCGGAGATTAAGTAAAAAGAAGTATTTATAGTTTTACTAATAACATTTTAGTGTTGAAAATTTTTATGTCAAAACTTGATGTATAAGTCAGTATTAGTGGGCTTAGATCTTTGGATTTTCTCAGTGAGTTTTTTTTTAATCAGCAAAATGAGCAGGAGGTAACAAGCAATCTGCTGCAGGTTAGATTTGGTGGTAAATTAAAACATCCAGGTTTCACTAGATGGCGCAACAAGAATAATTTATCTTTCCTTTCCTGATGTCCTTTGGAATGTTAACAACCTGGAAGACAGTGGACCAAGTATCCATAGCCAGTATTTTTAAATCTTTACATAAGGTATACTATTTAATCTACTTACACTGAGAGATGATTAATTTACAATAATGAAACATTTTAAAATAAAATACTATTGCAATCGATGCTTTTCTATTTTTATTCAGATTATTCTGAACACTGAAATATACTGTCAGATTTTTAGGGAAGATGGTGTACAATGAATAAAATGGAAGTTCACTGTATTAAAACACTAACACCTAACAAGTGAAAACATGCAAATTTTAAAAGGCATGATATTTCAGAGGTTGCCATACTAAAATTTTCAGCCATCATAGAATACAGGTGAAAAGAAATGGTCTAGAAATCAGAAACACTGAGTTCCATTTCCACTTTAGCAATAACATACATCCAGTTTAGCAACAATTACATCGAAATTGTAGTTTCCTATGAGTTAACTGAGAGTAAGATCTTGTCAGTTTTAAAGTCTTTTAATATCACAAAAGTCAATCATTCTAGACTATATGAATGTTCTGTCATGAAATATTTATTTTTTAGAGAACAAAGTTTAAATGAACATTAGGTTTTGGTGGGGTCAGAGTGAACATTAAAATCTGAATAGTCTCAGCAAATATTAGAACTAACATCAAATTTGGAAAAGGTAATTCATCTAGCAAGAGCCATGTCTAGAGATAATACTGTTCTCTTTCTGGATACAAGTAGAATAACACTTAAATATTTTAACATGTTTGACAATATTATATAGATTGCATAATATGGTTTATCAATGTGATGCTCTAACTTTAACACACTATGAGCTTTTAAGCCAGTGGGCTGCAGATGAAGTACAGGTGTGTTCAAATCTTTCCGTCAGCTCTCTGAATAACAAGACAGGTTTGAGGTGGTATTCCAGGATGGAGTTTCTGACCACAAACAGCCTCCTCCTCACTTTAACTTAGTGGGCAACCAACCATAATCCTTTTGCATGGCAAAACTGAGAAAGTCTGAGGGATTCACTATTAGCCACTACTTCAAGGTTACCTCTAACTTCTTGAGAGGCATGTGGGAAATATACAGTAATGAGAAGACACAGTTCTGCTCATTTTTCTAATCTAAGTTAATTTCATAGAACACTGAATATAGATATCTAAAAATTAAGAGGGTATTTTAACATGAGGAAAAACATGTAGTTCTTGTATTAAACAAGCCATTTATATAAAAAACAACCTTATAATCACCACAGGCATATATTATATGTGCTATATCATATGTCCCTGACTCATCAATTTTAATAATGAATTAAATTGCTATAGATTATTTATTTAATTTGGACTTTGAGACAAGGTCTTGCTATGCAGTCCTGGTTGGCCTGGAGCTTGCTACATAAGTCACGCTGGACTTGTACATGGAGTGATTCTCCTGTTTCTGCCTCCCAAGTAAAGGGAATACAAGTGTGAGCCACCAATTGTGGTTCAGAATTTTAATAATATTTTCTATGCTTTTAGTATAAAGGAATATCTATAACCTATAACAGTAAACTATAACTTTCCAAAGTGAATAAATTAACTTGTGAAGCATCACATGGACAATTAATATTTACATTTAATATTTTTGCTGTTAAATTTCAAAATAGTTTGTGTTAACTGTAATATATATAGTCTAGTTGTGCCTTCCTCATATAAATTATAAAATATAATTAATATAGATACTCATTCTAGAAAAATATTTTAATTTTTTTATAAGACTAAAGATTAAGCCAATGTTAAAAAGTCATGTAAAATGATGCATTGCATTATGAAATATGTGATATATATTATTTTGGCTAGCATATGTTTTATGGCTAGAAAAAATAAATTTAGAAAAGTAGGTGAAAGAAACTGATAATCTAAAATTTCAAAAAGTCCCCAGTGTCTTCAAGTCTATGAAATCTAATCTCAATTTAAAATGACTTAAATATTAAATAAACTCCTCCAGAGGAAGAGACTGCAGATAGCTTCGTCAGTGTTATTAGAAAGATTAGCATTCTAGTCAGAGATCTTTAAGGGGGAAAAAGTCTACCAAAGAGGGACAATGGCTACTGGGAAGCAAAGGTAAAAATTGACAGATAAAATTCAGTAATAGCAATCAGGGCAACACTCCCCGAAGACTCTCTCATGTCCTGGTTACTGCCTACTGTATTAAGACTGCCTTTCTCATCACTTAATGCTTATTTTCATCACTTTGCTTAAAATATTGATAATCAATTAGGGCTACGTCTGTTTTGCCACAGAATTTGTGTCACAGTCTATCAGACTGTCAGGGCCAATTCAATCCTCATTCAAAGTTAATTTTTCCCTCATAAATCCGCCTTTGGAGAAGTCATTAGGCGCAGAACATAGCCGGAGGTGCAATCACCTATTCTCTTTCATTAGTGGCAGGCAGAGAAGGTGAGGGAGATTATTAGAACTTTGGAATGATCACAAAGCAGCGTGCTGCCTGTCAGATCCCCCCAACATTTAATTCATCTAGCCAACTCACCAGTGCTCTTTGCCAACAGTTTTAAATGGACATTATTCATGAACATCTGTGACATGCTGAATATTCTGAACTGGAAATGATGAAAAAGCAATGCCCCCTTTGACTTTAAAATTAATTCTATGGTCAAAACAATTAAGAATATAACGAACATGTTTTGTGATGCTATTTTTAGTCATCTAAGATACATTTATGAAGTGAAACAATTTATTGAATTAGAAAATACACAAATATATAAGGAAATGGATAAAGAAAATTCATACATAACTTACTTTTAAAAAGCCGATCATACATTCAGTATGACCAGGATTTTCCCCAAAGATGTATTTAAAATTCACAATAATATTTAAATATTTATTTAATATGACTGTCTTTTTAGGAAAATACCACAAAATGAATTGAATCAAAAGGATTTAATACTGAGTCAAGTTACAAAGAAAAATCTCTACTTGAACTTTTGATAACCGTCACGTTTCTCTTGCAGCACTAATGCCTTACTCATAAGAAGCACGTAATGGGAAAGTTGACAGGAAATTTTCATGTTCATAAGGAAATAGTAAATAGCTAAATAAAAAAACCCTTTCTACATAACCCATTTTCACTTAAACTCTATCTTTTTTTTTAATTAAAGAGAACTTAGTTCTTTAAAAGGTTCTATTCTTTAAAATCCCTTTTTATTGTTTAGAATAGAGAAATTATGTCGGCTATTAATTCTTGACACTTAAAGTACCTTGCTAGACATTAGTTTTGTATGTAGCTGTAATTTATTTAAACATTTATTTAGAATACCAAAATGATGAGTCTAAAATTTTAAATTACATTACCAAAGCCAAAGTATTTCAGCATTCAAAACAATTATAAGAAATTACCTTCAGGAAATAACTGAATCAGCATGTTCTGAACTGTTTTATGCAATGAGGTGTAAAAGCGTGTTCAAATACACTTGGAAAATGCTTAGTTGGACAAAATTAAACAATTTCTTTACTGCAGAAACCATCGTGCCAATGTCTGTTATGTCTCTCTAGAAAGATATAATGTGGTGATTCCAAAACTTACTTGACCATGGAACCAGTTTTCAATATCACCAAAGGAATTTCCTAATTTCCCCAGATTAAACATTCTTCATCTGTCCACTCTGGATGTGATATTTCAACCCTATTTACTTAAAAACAATCTCTATAAAGTACACAAAATAAGCCAGGCACTGTGGTAGATGATAAGAGGACAATGGAGCAAGGGCCAATCTCAATGTGCTCAGGGTATAGGCCAGAACCCAATCTATTTGTAGTCTGCCTTCCCACTGTGAGCTCTTTGAGGATATGGAATACATCTTTTTATTATTATATTTCCCTAGTGCCTAGCAACGCATACAGAGAAGCTCAATATCTATGTGTTAAACTTAAGTAGAAATGTCCTTGGTCCTGGAGGGTTCAACTGACTTCATTCTGGCCTGAATACCAGTCTTCCTGTCTTTCTCTTTCTCTAAGGAAAGTGCCATCCGCACCAATAACATATATTAAGTTCACAGTAACAGCAAAGAGAAAGCAAATTCTGAGTAACAACTGGCAAGTGAGTTTGTTTATCAGTAGCAGTTGTCTTAAACTGTATTGGGGATTCTTCTGCTAGTCTGTGGTTCAGGGGAGAAAAGTATTGTGACACATTATAAATGACTGAAAAGCGAATCCGAAAGAGTTGCATTAACAGGACGTACTGCAGCCACTATGGCTGCGGCTGCTGTTTCCACCGCCATTACCACAGCATTGCAGCATGAAGCAGGAAAAATGCTAGATAGTTAAAGAAAAGTGGATCACAAAGGAAGCGGATGTGTATAAAGTTGGCAGAAGGCCTGAAGGCATGGACTCTGGGATGGGCCTACAAGAATGACAACCAGTGCTACAGAACTAGCTGGCTAATGTGTAGGATCCCTCGACCACAGGCAAGATGGTAAGAAATCAGGAGGCTGCTGTTTGAACTGAAATTTCCAATGGTATTTTGCCTACAATTAATAATCAAGAAAACATCAGGGCACCTATCCTCAATCTGTACAATACTAGTGACTAGATATTGGATACTCCAGGACTCCACAGCTGTGTTACCAGCAGCAACAGCTGAACCAGCAGGTAGATAGCCTCTACTTTCCACTTTCAAAATTATGTGTTAAAAAATTTCTATGTGCATGTACCAAACTGGCAAGACCTACTTCATACCCACAATGTTAGAAGTAAAGGATTCTATGACACACAGGCTTTTGCTTCCTAGACTTTTTCATACAGGAAGGCAGCAGACTAGAAGAAGAGAATAAATGTTTTGTACCAATTCACAATCTACTTAAATGTAGAACCTTTAATCTTTGTCAATGCTTTCCTGTTTCATAATTAAGGAAACTGAGGCCCAGAAAGGTAACAACTGCTTATAGTCTCAGAATTATTAGCTATGGTTAGAGTGCAAAGCCAGGCTGTCTGGTCCCAGAAAACTCACTGTTTCTTTAATTAAGGATGGGGATGAAATTGGTTTATTTTCTACTAATTTTTTTATGGTTTGTATTATCACTTACAAATTGTATATATGGGAGTATTTCCAAGGAATCAGTAGGCTAAAGATTGCTAAAGGCTTATTAGGCTTATCTATATGCAATCCTGAAAGTGGAATCCTCTCCGAGAGGAAAGCAGAATAAACAATGTTATCATTCTGGTGGGGAGGGAAGAGACTTGAAATATAATGTTCCAAATGAGAGCTGATGTCAAATGCTTTTCCCTATCTCGATATTTACAGAGAGAAACACAGAAGTATATCTCAAGTACCAAAAATAGTTCATATTCTGATATCATAATTTCAAATAATAAAAATAAGTTTAAAATGAAAAAATATGCATGAGGATATTCAGTGAACATTATTTTAATAGAAAATAATATAAATATTCAGCAGTAGGCAAGTGACTAATGGTATCCTTTCTGGACAAATATTATGTAGCTGAAAAATTATGTTAATTAAAATTATGTAATAAATTAGAAATAGGATTCTAATAGAAAAGCAGATACAGGAAAAATGAATTTATGTGATATAAAAATATGAGTAAGAAAAATAGTAAATCACAATCCTTTATTGTATACTAAATTTTCATATGTAATTTGGTTCTTTCTGAAATATTATGTATAACTGATCTGGTTGGTGATTTTGGCACCAGTAACACATGTATATTGGCTGAGACAAGTCAATATCATCCTTATGATTTACATTTTCTTTTGGTATAATCATAGAATTATTTTTGTAGATAAACTTTAATATTATTTTTGTTAGGTCTCCTTATACATGAACATAGATAAAAATGAATCTATAAATACATAATACATTCCTATTGATTCTGAAGAACTGTATTAAAGTAACACATTAATTTAGAGGAGTTAGAAATCTTCACAATGTAGGATTGTCCCAGTTAGCAATACAGTATATGTTTCTATTAATTCATCTTGTCTGACAGATACTTTCACCTAGGTTGTGACATTTCAATCAACCTCTTATCTTAACATTGGTTGTGGCATTGTTACTTACTATTTCTGTAATCTAAGTTCCTGGTAAGGTGTGATTCTTTAGGAAAAGCCTATTTTCCACAAGCAAGAAGCATGTTAAAGTTGTAAGTACCCTACTGAGTTTTTCTAGAACAGAGTCAAACTGCATAGGCAGAGTTGCCATCACAATAAATGAAGGCCAATGCCAATGGAGTGTTCATTTTATGTACAACTTATGTAAATCTAGGGATAAAATGAACCAATCAGAATCAACTGACTCGTCTTTATAGCTTAGATATACCAAGTCCATATAAAAGCATAAATCAGGTTCAGAATCTCCCCTTTTCAACTCCCCTCTTTAAACAACTGTTTCTTGGGAGGTTATCCAAAGAGTTGCCTCACTTTCTTGACACCCATTCAATTGTTCATCCATTCCAGTACAGTTTCTAACTTGAACACTTGACCCAAATTGCTCTTTAGTGACTTCTGTATCATGAAATTCATTAGATTATTTTGTTTTTTTAAAAAGGATTAAGGAAGTAGTGCTACCTACTAAAAATACTGAGACTATTACAGTGACATTCAAATGAACATTTCATATAAGACAGTGCATATTTCCTGTATTCTTGGGCTCATCCAACCATACTGGATTTTCAGCTGGTCTAAAATGGCAGTGTGTGTGTGTGTGTGTGTGTGTGTGTGTGTGTGTGTGTGTGTACACGTGCATTTGCATGAGAGAGAGAGGAGAGAGGAGAGAGGAGAGAGGAGAGAGAGAGAGATATCAAGGGAGGGGAGCTGGCCACTAACTACGCTCCTCCACAATTGCCTCTATGCTTAGCCTAGTTTTCTATGATTGTTTTTGTTATTCTTTTGACACATGAGACCAGAAGGGCTGTTTTATATCTTCTAGATGTTTTTCCTTTGTCAGTTATACACATTATAACTAGTTTCTTCCAGAATATGGCATATTATGTTCTCCATGCCTCTTATTAGAGGTTATTTTTATAGGATTCTGAAGGTTTTAAAATACTTTGCCTTATTTAAGAAGCCTTCTTGGGGGATGAGGAGATGACTGTGGATAAAGAGCTGAGCTAAAGCCCCCAAAGTCCATGTGAAAAAGCTGATGTGGTGGTTCAGGGGACGCAGAGACAGGGGTATCCTTGGGGGGTGTGCTGGCCAGCCAGTATAGATAATCAGTTCACTCCAGCTTCAGTAAGAGACCTTGCACCAAAGCAGGTGACCTCTGGCCTCCACATGTATGAGTTTACCTGCATGTGTGCATTCACACATGTGTATGTACACACACACGGGGTGGGGTGAGGGTGAGGGCTGTTCCTATTCCTAGATTATAAATCTATTTCCCTACATTTTCTTCTTGAAGTTTTAAAGCTTCATGTTTTACATTTAGGCCTTTAGACTCTATATAAAAATGAATTCCCTCAGCATTATAAATTTAAAAAAATCTGTCTTTTACTCACTTTAGGTAAGCAGCAAGTCTTTATACATGCGTCATGATGATATCATTGTAATTGCTACGGCAGGTGTATGGAATCTTGGTACCTAGAAAATTCTCATGCTCTTTGGTGATTCTTAGCAATCTGTTCTTCAATATGATTCATTTTGGATAGAAGTTTAAAGTTACTTATTGAAAAATAGCACCTTCTCCAGATTTATGTTGTACACATCAAATAAAAGCCACTTCTGTGAACTAAACATGAACACAACATACTCCCATCACATAACTTCTGTTCTCTGGTGAGGATGGCTGAATGCTAAAACCATTTAATAACCATAGCTAAAACTTAAGGGGTAGTATGCTTCTGTACTTACTTAACTTTTGAATTTTTCTATTTTAAGAAAAAACACTGAAAATAACATATCAATTCTGCCACTTGTGGTTCATGTTGTTATTTTTATAGCAAGCAAGGAGTTTTCAAAGCTGGAACTAGAAATCTCTTAAGCACTTTTGTCCCAGTGTGCTGAAAGATCACTTTCTATTCCTTCCTTTCTCCTCTGAATCATTTTAACAAATCTATCTTATAGTTTAAGAATATTTTAGTATTGCCGGGCTGTGGTGGCGCACGCCTTTAATCCCAGCACTTGGGAGGCAGAAGCAGGCGGATCTTTGTGAGTTCAAGGCCAGCCTGGGCTACAGAGTGTATAGTGGTATTCTATTTGTACTGAAATGTGATTTTATTTGTATGTTAATAAATAAAGTTGCCTAGGGGTCAGAGCTATCAGCAAGCCATAGCGAAAGCCAGGGCGGTGGTGGTGCACGCCTTTAATCCTAGCACTCGGCAGGCAGAGCTAGGTAGATCTCTGTGTGTTCAAAGATACAGCCAGCATTGGAGACACACGCCCTTAATCTCAATACCAACCATAGAAGACTTGGAGGTCTGTATAGAGAGGCAGTGACGAGGCAGTCACGTAGTTGGGTTTACAACCAATGAGAAGGAAGAACAGAACTCTTATTTTAAAGGCGAACGCACAGGGAGTACTTCCTTTTCGGAGAGGTCTCTTTGCGGGAGAGGCTAGCTGGCGGAAAGCGGGTAAGACTCTTAGCTCTGACCTCTTTGGCTTTCATCTTTACATTGGCTCTGTGTCTCTTATTTAATAAGGCAGCTGGTTACATCTACAAGAGTGAGTTCCAGAAAAGGTGCAAAGCTACACAGAAAAACCCTGTCTTGAAAAACCAAAAAAAAAAAAAAAAAAAAAAAAAAAGATTTTAGTATCTAAAATTCTCTGGGTACCAATTATTATATTTCTAGTATCACTTCACTTCCCCATAATCATTAATTCTGAATTCTATCAGTGCAGCCTCCCTCACATATAAAATTCTTTAATTTTGCATTCCCCATCTTTATTGCCACTTTCCCAGTTCACTCTCCCTGGTCTCCCACTCTAAGTACTACAGTAACCTTCTGGAAACTAGGTGTTTTCTTCTTATTAACCCACACTGTCGCCATGACCTTTACTACACTCGCATCTATTCTTGTTCAGGCCGATGCACCATAAACATATGGATTCTGATCATGCCATTGCCTACACCTAAGGCCATGACATGTATTTCTTAGCTATCATGACAGTTTTAGCTTTGCCCTGGCCATGTTATATATTAATTTTCTTAAGCCAGAGTATCACACATGCTAGGCAAGCACTGAACTCTATTACTAACTTTTTAAAATCAATTTTTCATTTGAGAGAGTCTCATGGACTTGTCATGACTGGTCTTGAACTTGTGCTCCGGCGTAGTTGAGATCTCAGGCTTGCTCCTCTAGACTCAGCAGCAGTCCTCTATGTCAGAAACTAATCCACACTGGCTTTGTTTTAAAAGGATACAATGTAACTAGCTTGTCAGTTTGCCTGGCTTTCTTAACTTTAATATTAAAAGTGTCATATCTTTCCAAAATCCCAAGGAAAACTAGACTTAATTTACTGAGTAGAAGAAAAGCAAATATGAATTCTGTAGCCTGTCTGGCATATGCTCTTTTTATTAGTCCAAATACTTCATAGTTGCACTTATTTTAATTGTTATTGAATTCTGTTTTACAAATAACCATCTCCTATTTGGTTTTCACATCAGACAGTAAACTCCACATGGGGTAGACACATTGAACATATCCTAATATATAACAGATCACTTGTAAATAAGCAATCAAGAAACATTCAAAATGAACCAATTGACATTTGTAAAATATAGTTTGTATTATGAATGACATACACAATGTACTTTATGTTTTAGATAGTAGAAAAACTATTAATTTATAAATGTTATAATTTTAAAGAAAGTAGTATGCTGTGGAAAATTATGTTAAGATGTGTGACATTTGTTTATGCTGTGGAATATTCGTTTAATGATGCAAAGATGTGCTGCATTCTTTCATGTTGCATTTGTTTAACTCTGTGAAGCTGTGTTACTGTGCCTGTTTAAAACACCTGATGGTCTAATAAAGAACTGAACAGCTAATAATGAGGCAGGAGAAAGGACAGGAGGTGATGCCAGGCAGAGGGAATAAATAAAAGGAGAAATCTGGGAGAAAAAGAAGAAGAAAGAGGGAGAGAGGGAGGATGCAAGGGGCCAGCCACTCAGCTACACAACCAGTAACGGAGGGGGGGGAGGGAGGGAGAGAGAGAGGGAGGGAGAGAGAGAGAGAGAAGGAAGGAAAGAAAGAACGAAAAAACAAAAGAAAGAAAGAAAGAAAGAAGGAAAGAAGGAAAGAAGGAAAGAAAGGAAGGAAGAAAGAAAGGAAGAAAGAAAGGAAGGAAGGAAGGAGGGAAGGAAGGAAGGAGGGAAGGAAGGAGGGAAGGAAGGAGGGAAGGAAGGAAGACATATAGGAACAGAAAAGGTAAAAGCCCAGAGGCAAAAGATAGACAAGATAACTTAAAGTTGAGAAAAGCTGGCTAGCAACAAGCCAAACTAAGACCGGACATTCAAAAGAAAGAGTCAGCCTCTGTGTGTGGTCTATTTGGGAGCTGGGCAGCAGGCCCCCAAAGAGCAAGAGTAAAGGACCAATCAAACAAAGATACAAATGAACAAAAACCTATAGCAGTTAGTGTACATTTTAAATGTTTTTAAGAATTACACTGATATTAGATGTGTGCATTATGAATCACAAGTTCTCAAGGTTCAACGAAGATCTTAGAGACCACCTAGTGCATGAGAGTGAGGCAATTTAGCGACTCGTGCAAAGTGACACAGCCAATTAATGGATCTCTGTGAGTTCAAGGCCACACTGGAAACAGCCAGGCGTGGTAACAAGAGCCTTTAATCCCAGGAAGTGATGGCAGAAAGCAGAAAGGTATATAAGGCTTGAAGACCAAAAACTAGAAGCTTTTGGCTGGTTAAGCTTTTAAGCTTTTGAGTAGCAGTTCAGCTGAGACCCATTCTGGATGAGGACTCAGAGGCTTCCAGTCTGAGGATACAGGATCAGCTGAGGAATTGGCGAGGTGAGGTGGCTGTGGCTTGTTCTGCTTCTCTGATCTTCCAGCATTCACCCCAATATCTGGCCTTGGGTTTGTTTTTATTAACAAGACTCTTTAAGATTCATGCTACAATACAAGTAGTGTATTAGTTACTTTTCTTGCTGCTTCAACACAGAACCTGACAAGAGGTAACTTAAGGAGGAAAGGTTTTTTTCTGGCTTACAGTTAGAAGGGATGCATATTATGTAGTGAAGTGAGAGGCTGGTCAGATACACTGCATCCATCCACTGTTAGGAAACAGAGTTAGCAGAAAGTGGTATAAGCTATTAAATCTCAAGGCCCCAGTGACCTACCTCTCCAGTAAGGTTTCACCTCCTAAAAGTCCAAACAGTACCACCAGCAGAGGGTCAAGTGTTTAGAAACATGAGCCTATGGGGGACATTTCACATTTAAGCTACAAATGATTGCTAGCAAAACTTTAAAAGTGTCTCTTAAATGAACTCTCTTAAAATTTTAAAACTTTCAAAGAAGGCCCTATTTTTACTTGACATTTATAAAGATACAAAGGCACAGGACTGGGGCTGGAGCTCAGTGGTAGAATACTTCCAGCACATTCTGGGCTTTGAGTTTCATCCCCACAATAAGGATGGATTCGGATTGATATCTACAATTTTTATTTCATCTCTTGATTTGCAAATCTCAAACTTCTTTTTCATTGATATAAAATAATATCTTAAAGCATACTTTCAAGAAAACAGATTGTTTATTTCAAAGGTAGAGTAAACTATATGGTGAAACCATCTACTAGACATAACTTTCATGGAGCAAGGCAAAATAAATTGTTGGTAAGAATATGATTTACAACTGAATGGAGGCTTTTAGTTTTGCTGACAGAAAACAGCACTTCTCACGTTGGGACCTGTTTTGTTAGTATATTCTTATTCTGAGGTGAACATTATTCTGGAGGAAAATCCCAGCTTTGAAGTGTCCCCTCTTGGTCTTCTTTCCTGTACAGGTAAAGAGCTACTTAACCAGGAGGAGTAATGAGTAGGCCCTTCAAGTTTCCATAAAAATTAGCCTACCACATTTAAAAATTTGAATTCTGAGGCTTAAATAACCATTCCAAACCAATCAGATCACGAAATGTTCCACAAGCCATTCTAAACAGAGAAGTTCAAATTGACTTCTATTTATCAAAAGAACCTGGCTGAGAGAAAGTCAATCATTCACTCTTCTTCCTGATAGATGAATTTTAATTCAGATCAAGTGACTCCACCAAGGTGTTATCTATTTTTATCGTATTTTCCAAATAGACTAGAATTTACAGTGTAGACTTTTATAGTCATATCCTTGACTTTTAATTGGTAGATGTTAATAGATCTATGAAATATACATTTTCTTGGAATTTTCTTGTTTAGACTTCCACACTGTCCTCAGGTGGTAGTGGTGACTGGTGACGGTGGTGACAAAAGGCTCTGCTAAGGCCAGCCACCTGGATCTTTCCAGTGCTCGCTTTGTAAGAAGGCACAAGCAGGAAGCTGCAAGAGAGCCTATGGTGAAAAGCTCCTCCTGAAACTTTGACCCGGTTTCAGCTCTGGCTGTCAGCAAACTCAGAATAAGAGACAATTCAAGAGAAGAGGTTCTTTGGACATGTGTATACTTTTCTTTGCTCTTGAACTATTACTCCTACTTATGCTTTTTCCTTTTTTGATTTAAAAATAATCACACACCACCATTTTTTTACTTTGCTATACAGTCTTTTATTTAAAGGAGAACAATAATAAATAAGAGAAAATGATTAGTAAATCTATATGAACAGAAAGAACTGGCTACTCATCTCCCTAACAGGTATGATTAGATGATCAAGCAAGCTAAAGTATATGAGACGTCCAGCATGTGGGACACAGCACATCCCCAACAAGTTTAAGTTTTCCTGTCAACCAATCCTTCAAATAACCTTATCATCACTCTGGTACATCTGTCCATCTGTCTTTCCACAGTGAAAACATTTTTTATCAGAAATTGCAATAGATTTTCCCACTCACCAGACTGTCCCCTTGGGAAATCTGAATATCTTTTAATGTGGAGGTAAGCAGCTTTTGATCTCTACACAAAGGAGAGGTTAAAGGACAAGAAAAGATAACAATTTCTGTATAAACTAGAGACCCCTCAAACAAGACAAAATGCTTTCAAATCAACAGAGTGGCAATAGTGTCATGATTTCTTTGGGAACAGGAAGAGGATTATTCTCAATGATCATATTACATGTGTGAGTTTTTTAAGTATCATAGTTCTCATCTTGGCTGTTCATTTCAACAGCATTGATAATTCCACATGAAGTGTTAAACCTAGAGTCTCTTTAGTAAGAAAAAAAATGCCACTCAGTTGGTAATACAGCACAGATGTGCCTTGAAAAAGTAGGGACTTAGCATTTGTGATGTCCAGGGTTCAAATGCCAGCACCCCCGCAAAGAAACTATGAAATGACTAAATAAAGAGCATTAAATTTGTTTGTGTAAATAAATTAGGCACTGAGTGCTGGGGTATATAGAGATCAGTGGTAGACTACTTCCCTAGTAAGAATAAGGCATTTGCTGAAGATCAGGGAATTTACCATGAGACTGTGTATCCAAGGAATGTCAGATGCTATACCCATAAAGTCTTGCCAACATGACTGCCTAAGCATACAACAACAATAAACATGCCAAAGTGGATGGAGGAAAGCCCACGGGGCCTCAATCCTCCACAAACAACTCCAGGCAACTACGGAATGCTGAGAGTGGGAGAAAGAGTCTTCCCCAGGAATGAGCACACCAACTGTCTATCCAATAACGAAATGGTCATCCCTGAAAACATACAAATGAGTAACATCATACAGGATGGGCAGGTTATATTTAGGAGCATATATGTGCATATGCACACACATGTGTGTATGTGTGTGTGTGTGTGTGTGTGTGTGTGTGTGTGTGTGTGTAATAAAATGGTAACCAGTGATGAACTCTCCCTGGGGAAAAGAAGTATGAAGTATCATGAAATACATGCATTAATGTTTAGGATAAAAGATGCAACCATCTACTCTGAGTACTTAGAACACTATACCACACAATAAAGGACAAATCAAAATATCCTATACAGAAATTCTATGAAATCTTAAAATAAATGGCTGATAAAAATCTAATATTGCAAATACAACTTTGGGACAGTTGATACAAATGTATGTATTTTAAATCAAATAATGCTATTAAGGAATACTTCCATGAACCAACTGCAATAATTGATTTCAACATAACACAGAATGTTAGTCTTAAAAAGATCTTCATTTTATCCAGGAAGGAAAGATGGACTATCTTTATTATTAATATTGATTATTTTTTAAATGTTTTTAGTTTTTGAAATTTCATACAATATATTTTGATCATTTTCACACACCCCAGCCCCTCAAAAATCCTTCCCCACCTAACTTGATTTTTTTTCTCTCTCTGAAGCAAACACACACAAAAGCTCAATCAAAATTTAAAACATACACACACAAATCACAGAGTCCAGTTTGTGTGGGACAAATATTCCTGAGTGCAGAGCCTGCCTTGGAGTGTGGCTGATAAACACAGTGTTACTCCACTGGTTTTCCCTCTCCCAGGAGCTGTCAACTGCTAAGGGTGGAGCTCTGTTCCCTCCTTCTCCGTGCTGGATTTTTGCCCGGCTTGCGCAGGTCTCATACACACTGTCAGTCACCGTGAGTTCATATGCACATATGACCTGTTGTATCGTGAAAGCACTGCTTCCTTGAAGTTGTCTACCATCTCTGACTCTTACAAGCCTCCTGCCCCTCTTCGTCATAGATCCCTGAGCCTAGACTCCCATTTAGAGCTGAGCACTCCAGTCTCTCATTCCCCCGCACACTGACCAGTTGTGGGTTTCCGTGTTAGCTGCTGTCCACTGCAAGCAGTGTCTGGTTAGTACTGACCAATCAATCACCTATGCCATTAGGAGTCATTTTACTGCCTCTTCTTTAGCAGAGTAATAGCAGGAGGTTTTCTCCTTCAAGTTCCTGCTTGAGTTTCATCTTGTTTCCCTTGATGACAGACTAACTTGTAAGACAAATCAATTCTTTCCTCCCCCAAGCTGTTTTTGGTCAGTGTTTAATCAGAGCAACAGAAACCAAACCAGAACACAAGTGTATCTTGAAATTGGTGAATGAAGAAGATGATGGTACATTGAAGGGTAATATTCAGACATCCATAAATGTTTATTGATTGCAATAAAAAACACCTTTTATCTAAGAATAAAGCAATCGCAAGAACAGCTTCAGATCAATGGAAAAAAACAGAATGCAACAGAGAATGGGCTAACCACTTTAGTACATTAGGGAGCGAATACAGGGAGAGGCAGCTCAAATGAAAAGGCATTGGAGGGGTAGCATGGAAACCTAATACAATAGACACTTCCTAAAATAGATACATCTATGAAGACATTCTAAATGAAATCTCCAAATAATGAAGGAGACAGAGTCCCAACTGGCCATCTCTTGTCACCAAATGAAGCTTCCAGTACAGGAATTAGACTACAGCTAATTGGGTTGTTGGCCAAAGGGGCCCATGGGGAACCCCCAAACAACACAGGCTGTTGCAGAGACTATAGGTTGCTCTCTACAAACTGACAGCAAGGCCCCACTGCTGCAGACAACACCTACACAACTCACTGAACATGGAGAACATGGTTGAGACATAGAGCCTTCACCCTCTTGCTGCAGCGTCTTTGTTACAGGAACACACTCTGCATGCTCCCAAAAGAGAAATGTAAACACCAAGCCAGCCACAAACCCTTTATCTACAATGGTGTACTGCCTGCAACATATGCTATGGCAATGGTGGTGTGGGAGTAACCAACCAAAAAAAGATTTGACTTAATGCCCACTCTACGAGATGGAACCCATACCCTTTACTGCCTGGGTGACCAAGAATCTGAGACTAAATAACTCAGGGACCTAGAGTAAACTCAAATAACACTGGTCTTAAAAAAGAAAAAAAAAATGTAGTGATAAAATGACTCCCAATGATATTCTGCTATACTCAAAGACCAGTGCTGTGTTTAGCCATTACCAGAGAGGTTTCCTGTTGCAGCAGATGGGACCAAATATAGAGACCCACAGACATTACACAGAGAGAGACTTTGGAACACTCACTCCTAAATGGGATGACTCCATCAAATCCCTCCCCTCGGAGCCCAGGGAACCCCATAGAAGAAGAGGTAGAAAAAGTGTAAGAGCCAGAGGGGATGGAGGACACCAAGAAAATAAGGCCCTCTAAATCAACATGAGCAAAGCTCACATGAACTCAGAGACTGAAGCAGCATACATTGGACCTGCATGGGTCTGTAGCAGGTTCTCTGTGTATGTATAATAGCTTTCAGTTTAGTGTTTTTACGGGATTCCTGAGTGTGAGAACAAGTGAGTCTCTGATTCTTGTGCCTTCTCTTGAGTTCTTTTCCTTCTGTTTGTTTGTCTTGTCCAACTTCTATGTGATAGTTTCTGTTTTATCTTATTATATTTAATTTGCTATATTTTAAAAAATGAAAAAAAAAAGGATGAGTGAATGAACAAATTTATCAGGACACAGACATTTAAAGGAATGTTCTGAGAAGTTGTGCTTCTATTAGCTATTAACTGAAGGTAGCCTAAAGTCCATTAACAGGAGAAAGACCTAAAATTACAGGATGTTCATTCAAAGAGCTATACTACACAAAATGAACACAATGGCTATATAGAAATCACTATAGCCTAAGAATACCAAGAAAAGAACTGTAGCACTTCAGTTCAAAGCAGGCAAGCTTAGCTATTGTACTGAGTAATTCATACTTCGTGAACTATAAATAAAACAAAGACAAAATCAATATAATAGGAAAACAAGTACTAGTTACAAAGGAGGAGATTTCCAATAAGCTGGCAAAATAGTATCTCTTGGTCAAGATGGTGCAAACCAAGTTTATGTTTCAAAACTACTTACTGATATTATGTATTTATTTATATACTTTATGGGAATTAGTTAATATTCATAATATGAGACAAAACCGCTGAGAATTATAAAAGGTTGACTAACATAAATGACAAGAGGTGAATCACTGTTACAGAGACAGATGATAGTTAGATAAATACTTCCCAAACACCTTCTGTAGGGAGGAGCTAGGCTAGGGATGAAGAACATGGCATACTAAAGCAGAACACGACAGTCAGAACCAATGAAAGATTGGGAGGAAAAGGTTACATAATCACAAATGTCATCAACTTTAAAAACTGTTATAAATGTTCTGAAGGCAAGTTCTTAATACTTCCAGAGAAACTGCTATAATCAGGTGTTAAATGTCAAGAAGTCTTCACTGAGACATAAAATTTGATCTGTAATCATAAGATAACTAAATTAATCATGGTAGAGGGTAGGAGGCAAGGATTTCAGGCAGAACCCACAGAACTAAAACAGTAGCACACTAGTTACTGTTTTGCCTTATTGCAGCCTTGGTTCTCGGAGGCAGGGTCTCACTGCTGCAGCCAAGGCTAATCTGGAACTTGCTAAATTGTTCACGCTCACCTGGTACTCAGAATTTTCCTGCCTGAGCCTCCTGAGCACTGTGTTTACAGGCATCTAACACTATGTCCACATCTGGTCCTTTAATAAAGAGTATTCATAGTTCAGCTGGAAGAGTAGACCTGGACAAATCAAGTACTCGAAATATTATTATGAAGCCTAAATTCATCCTAGATGCAGATAGATGGCACTGAAAAACATTTTGGAGAGTGAAAGGAACATTTTGAGGCTGGAGAAATGGTTCAGTGGTTAAGACTTCTTACTGCTCTTCCAGAAAACCTGAGTTCAGTTCCTATTACCCATGTCAAGTGGCTCCTGACTGCCTGTAACTCTAGCTCCAGGTGATCTGATGTTGTCCTCTGGTCCCCACGGGCATCTGTACACATGTAGCACAGCTACAGACATTGCACATACACATAACTAAACATAATTTTAAAAAGAGCATTTGGTGTACTATGTTGACGCACGCACTTCACAAAGCAAGACTAGACAGATGACATGAAAAGCTATTTCAAAAAATGATGGTGACTGTGTTTGTCAGACTTGCTGCTGTGACAAAGTACCTAATATGATGATTTGAAAGAATTAAATACTCGCTTTTGCTCATGGCTACAGAGATTTCAGTCTCTGTTTAGTTGGCTCAACTGCGCTGGGCCTGTGTGAGGCAAAGCCTTTTATGATAGCAAAGAGTGTGTGGAGAAGGAAAACTGTTTATTTTATGGCAGTCAAGAGGTAGGTGCTAAACAAGAAGGATGTGAAGAAAAAAATAGCCTTCAAAGGCACAGTAAATTGCTTTCTCCAACCATAGCATACCTCCCATACCTTACAATAATGTCACTGAATTAAGAATCCATCAACGGAGCAATCCATTAATGTCACAGCTCCCATAATTAGATCCCCTTCTCAGTAGTCAGAGCTACCAGTTAAGGACCAAACCTTCAACACATGAGCCTTTGGGTGACACTTCATACCCAAATTGTACCCAAAAGGTAAAGGGAGAGATAACTGACCGAATGGAAATACTCAAATCTAATTTAGAAGGCAGAATCCACATACTATAATGATGGAATGCATATTGTCAGTAAGGAAGTTACCAAAGTGTTCCTTGAGCAACTGAAAAATTGTCATCAAGGAAGACATAAAGAAGAGCTAGGTGTGGATGCAAATAGAAAGATAAACTTGGAGCAATTCTACCTGCGTGACACTTAAATAGGCCTGACCAGAAGTTACTGTGCAAGTCTCCAGCTGGGAAGGGGGAAATGGGTAGGTGTGGTGGGTTGAACAGGAATGGCCCCATACACTTATGTGTTTGAATGCGTGGCCCATAGGAAACAGCACTATTAGGAGGTGTGGTCTTGTTGGAGTAGACATTGTCTTGTTGGAGGAAGTATGTCACTGTGGAGGCAGGCTTTAAGGTCTTACATGCTCAAGCTATGCCTAGTATGGTACACAGTCTCCTTTTGCTGCTTGCAGATCAAGATGTAGAACTCTTAGCTCCTTCTCCAGCACCATGTCTGCCTGCACGCCACTATGCTTCTTGCCATGACAGTAGTGGACTAAACATCTGAAACTGTAAGCCAGCCCCAATTAAGTGTTTTCCTTTATAAGAGTTGCCATGGTCATGGTGTCTTTTCACAGTAATAGAAACCCTAACTAAGACAGTTGGAATCTTGAAACTGCTGCATATAGATGAGATTTGATATTCTGGGGAAATGAATATGATGTGGGGGAGGAACTGAACCAATATATAAGGAACATTTATGAGCATGTAGAAAACAAGAAGACTGAGAAGGAGCTAGTATCAGTGAACATAATAATGACCAGGGGCCTGGATAACAGCCATACGATAATGCTTACGTGAAGAGGTCTTTGTTAGTATTTCTCAAAAATATAACCAATTTAATTTCAAATGTAATGTAAAATTCATATCTTTAAGTAACAAGCAATACTCAAGATGGAATTTCTCTGTCTTTAGCCTTGTTCATTATCATGCTTCCTCCAACTTTCTTGACAGTATCATTATCTAGATGGGCTACTTCCCCAACATTTGATCACTTTTATAACCTATGTACTAGCAAAATCATAAAGGATTTATTTTTTTTTAGGATTTTACACTTTTTAATTGTGTGTGTGTGTGTGGGGGGGTCCATGCCAAGGCATATATGTAGCAGTCCCAGCACAACTTGTGGGAGTTATTTCTCTCCTTCTACTACATGTGTCCTGGCAAGCACCTTTATCTTCTTGCTTGCCCCTACTTTTTATATTTTTGAAGCAGCATTCCCCTATGTGGCCCAGGCTGGACTCAAACTCACAATGCTCCTCAGTCTCCCAAGTGCTGGAATTACAATTGTGCACTGACATTCCTGATGTCTCTTCTGTCAGTCACTGGACAATTTATGGTTAATCTTCTGCTCCTAACGTTCACTTCCTAAAGCATAATTCATATCATTTTTCTATCTTTGTAGATATACAGTGCTCTCAAAAGTCCATAATCTTTGATGAGCTTTGATGTGCTAATAACTCTTCTGAGATGAGGGCCTCCTATGCCCTAGCCATCCTTCTGGGATGTTGATATGTTATTAAACAAATAGGCACAATCCCTACCCTTATGGGACTTAAATTTTAGGAAAGCCTGATGGTAATCCACTAACAAGGCAGACAATATAATATAGAGAATGCTGAAAGCCATGAAAGAAAACAATTAAATAGATAAATAAATCAACATATGCATACAAAATCCCCATTGCCCTTCCTTCTTCTGTTCCTCAGTCCAGTTTTATGCATACTATATTTGTTGTGTCTCATATTTTACTATTTTGCATGTTTTTTATGTACATGCTTCTTTCTGGTTTGTAAATTCATGAAGCAGGGATTGTGCCTTTACTATCCCTCCAGCTCCTCACTCTAGCATGCCTCTTGCATACAGCATTTACTTCCAGTCATTATTTTTCTTAAAGGAAGCTATGAAAATTAATTCATTCTCAACTTTATTGGATATAAATTAAAATGCAAAAAATGTCTGATTTGTAAATTATCCTTTATAAAGATGGTAAATAATCAAATCACATGTGCATTATCACTTCTGTTCCTGGCTAGCTAGTATGTCATCTTTATCAGAAGGCTTAATATACTAAGGTTGACTATATTTAGAAAAGTGATAAACTACTGGTTTCCTCTTTGATCCCTAAGTATAGTTGCTACTTCCTATATGCTTTTGATGCCTAGAACTTCCTAACAATGACAACTAAATAATAAACCAGTCCTGAGGCTAAGAAAATAAGTTTTAATACTAGCATCAAAGCATCTAAAGCCAAACTCTGCAAGGGGAAGCAGGTCTACTGGAATGCTGCTGTTCAGAGAAAGTTCCTGGATATATTGCACATGCTTTCTGAATAGTGCCCTCATTTCACAGATAAGAAAGCTAAGACCCAGAGAGATTATCTAATTTGTAAAAATCATACCAGGAATGAAAAGCAAGGAAAGGATCAGAATTCAAGACTATTGTCTCTAATCAGTTAGAGGTCTTTTCACTAACACATTTTTCAAAATGAGCTCCAACAAAATCTCTAAACTAGGATAGGATTGGAAGATGTAGCAAGTCAAAAAGGAGAAGAGGATTAAGCAGGATCCTTACATTCTAAAATATGCAAATGACCCCTTGGCCTCCTTAAAGGATACACACAGGATTTCCAAATGTTTGGACCCAGGCTTTGTCTGTATTTTCACTTTTGTTTTCAGGACTTTTATTAATGAAACAACACAGAAAACCACTTAAGAAATGTAAATCTGACTCCTTTATTTTCAACTTATTTTTATTTCATTAAAACTCACTAGTAAGAAGAACCTGGGCTACACACAGTCTATATGTTATTATTTTTTAACCCTCTGAATTGATTTTGCTAATTCATTAAACAATACTCTTAATTTCTAGTTAGTTGTACACTCTCTGAATTGATTAGTGAAATGTGATGTTTTGAAATACTGGTTGTTGCAAATGTATTTTTAAATGCATAAAAACTATACCTGCATCTAAGTTAGAGAAATAACAATGCAAATGAATGAATTAAAAAAGACCTAATGACTTTTTATCCATAGTCATAAAAGTAGACACGTTTTAGTCTAATTTCATGATGAAGGCATTTGGAATCTGCATTCCTGGTAAATATATTTAAATTTTAAATCTTACATTGACAACAGGAATATTTGATTTCAATTCCTTTAAAACAAACTGTAAGAATATCAATAACAAAGAGGACAAAGTAGTTTTGAGTCTGTGATAAAAATAGGTACCAAAATGCTACTGGTTATCCAGGATCTGCTGTAAGCAGGTCAGCTCAAGGTCCCAGGTAAGCATGTTGTTTGTGTCCTGAAGCCTTGTTTCTTCCATGCTTTCTACTCTCAGTAGGGTCCTCCTACTCGGGTCTAAACACCGGGCCACTGCACCCTATCGATCTTCTTTAAATCTCCAGAATAATAAATTTCAAGGCAACACAGCAGAAGCCGACTAAAGCCCTTTAATTACATCACTGCTGAAAGGAAATCATTGATCAATGGCATTGTGGGAAAATAAACTGCCCCTCAAACCAGATCAAAGTCAATAAAATAGCTGACTAGTCGCCCCATGTGGGACTTCCGCTAGATTAGTGCTCATGGACAAGCACGAGACGATTCTAATGCATGCTGCTTACTATCTTTTTGAAGCACTCCCTGGCAGGTGTCATGCTCTGAGCATGATTTTTGATTACACTAATTAAATATAATATTATCAACAGATCTTCATATTGATCCTTAAATCCCCTCATTCTAAATGAAAAATTAAAAGCCTGGACCAAGGGCTTCATAGGGTACTAGGTTATTTAAATGATTTTGGACCTGTAACAATTTCCTTAATGCTGTATTATTCTAATATTTTTCAATATCAAGGTACCAATTACTTTAGGAACTTTAAGATGGAAAATGAGCAATTTTAAAACTTGCTTTCCTTCAGGTAAATTCTTTTCAGTTTCCATGAAATTATAGTCCTTCATTAAAGTCTCAATGAATAACTTTCCATATTAAGTCTTGTTAATTATGATGAAAACACTCACTGCTCTTTATTGGTGATATTAATTAAATCTATTGCCCAATCTATATAATAACATATGGCAAAGATTTTTTTCCTTCAGGCAATTAGTTCAAAAAAATTATAAAACTATTTTAATAACATAGTTTTACAATGATTTATAAACATCTGTTTGTTTTCAAATAGTCAAGATGATTTAAACACTTGTAATCTGTGTGTAGCACAAAAAAAAATCTTCATTTGATCAGAAATGATATTTAAGCAAATTTCCAAGCCTCAAATCTTGCTTCCAAAAAGAATTCAGAAAATGAAATATTTATAAACTTATTAACACTTTAAAATACATTACTAAAATTAAGTACATTAATAAAGTACACTGTTACCCTTAAAATCAACCAGAGTCTTAAGGCTGCATCAATTTAAGAAGATTCGAGGGAAAACCTAGACTATCAGATACAATGACTCATTTTTGGGTATTACTTTAGTTGCCTGATCTAGCAAAAGCTAATAACCATGCCTTCTTCTTCCCATGCTACATTTCTTCTTATTCATTCCCTATTCCCTCAGGTGGTTCTCACTGCTAATGCCCAAATGGCATCAACCTGTTGTTTAGCACATCTATGAAAAGGCTAGCCTGCTGGCTAATTTATCAAGGGATTAAAGCCCTGAAACCACTTCAATCTGTTACTTTGTTTCCATGTAAAAGCCTTACCCCGGACACCAGTTCCTTGTGTTAAAATGGAAAATCTCTAAAAAGAAAGAAAAATTCAACATAAGAACTGTTTAATAAAAAACTGCATTTCAAAAAAAAAATCTACACCCTGAAACTGTGTTATGAAATTGCATTGTTAGTCCTCAAGTCATGCATTATTTATTAAGAACTTTATGTGCAAAGTGTTTAGGATGTTCATAAAATTAATAGACTCAACACAGGTAGTAGGTGCCAATGATGGTATTAGGGTTGGGGGATAATGCAAATTAATAGAAAACTATTATGTAGATAAAGTTCATCATTGCAGCATAATATTTAATGCAATTTTATGTATGTATGCATTTTGTTGAATGACAAAGCACTGTGGTAAGTGCATAAATTCACACCAGGAAATGGAGATACAAACAAACAGTAATTTAATAACAAACTTCCTAATTTAATAACAAAAACCTAAAGATCCATTATTCCCATAAAATTGATAGGAACATATAGTGATTGGTTTTTTTATATGGCAAAATATCATAGTTTCATGGCAATATATTTTATATGGAAAACATGAATATCACTTTTGTTCTATTAAAGTTTGATCATTTACAGGATAAAAATAACCACAGTGTTATTTTTCTCTGACTTCTTTATTCATGAAAACCATTATACTAGTTAACATAAAATTTGTGCTAATTGGGCATTGAAAAAATACTACCTGATCTGAAAACAAACTGCCATACTGGAAAACATAGTGAGCCTGTATCATGAAGAATAAACAACTACAACACAGTATATATTCACCATATCCTTGCTGCTGCCAGTAAATTTGTATTACCAATAGCTTTAGGACTGTCTGATTAAGACAGAATTGTATATTAAAGAGGAGAGGGTTCTACTGTAATCCTAACTTTCTATTTAAATTTATTCCAAGCAAATTGTAAACAAATGTCAGAAAATGTACTAGACAGCCATTATTTGATATTTCACTCATGTTTATTTATTTAAAATCCTAAGAAGGGAAAAAAGCATGCCATGAAAACACTCAGTAACAGCTAAAGTATGAAGAATTTTATAGTCTGCAGCAGAGCTCCAGAGTCGACCATTCAGAGAAGAAGACAAATACTATCACTTCTCTCTTCATTTCTTCGCTATCACAACTCCCTGTCC
Source organism: Peromyscus melanophrys (assembly GCA_902168415.1). Lineage (NCBI taxonomy): Eukaryota > Metazoa > Chordata > Mammalia > Rodentia > Cricetidae > Peromyscus > Peromyscus melanophrys. The sequence goes on from CABHPR010138218.1 coordinate 39,428, forward strand.
CTTGTACCTAGTGGTGCCAACAGCACAGATTTGCTGGAATGAAAAACAATGCCAGCAATAGATGTGTCAGTGCCAAGGGCTTAAGAGAAAATGAACGTGCTCTAAGTTAGGATCTGTGTGATATTCAAATTCAAAGTACTTCACATAAGGACAGGACACTCAAGGTCCCATTTCAATCACAATTTTATTATAGCAACAAATATGAAATTCTGATTGCCAATAAAAATACTGAATTTGATGTACTTCTGTGCAAAATTCATGGCCTTGAAAGATATTCTGCAAGCTGTCACCCCCAAGGACCATAATGGATTTGTCTTTAAAGAAAAATGTTTACAGTAAGAATTACCAAATATATTTTATGTATGTTTTCACACTTTAAATCAAGAATCATAAACTATATTTCCTAGCTGACATTTATTGACAGAGTTCACATTAAGTAGAATTCTGAGAAGCTCCTTAATCAAGTTTTATAGTAATGAAATTCATCTTAAGTATTTCCCTTCCACAAAACCAATGTGAAATTTCTTTCTTATATTGATATCACAGATTGTTATACAGAATTTTATAAGGTCCAAGTTAAATAGTCATTTAAAAATGTCTCCTGACAACCTGAACACGAAGCACGAACATATACTATATTAATATTACTAGTAAAACTTAACATTTATTTTAGTCTTTAGGCAAAGGAGACAATTTTGTTTGTTGATTTTCATTTATTTCAAAGGAGCCAAGAAAGACATAAGCTAGGGAAACAGGTAGCTTTCCATATTAATCTCTCCAGTATGGCGTATTTCATAAGAATAGGTCTTATGAGGCATAAACTGCTAAATTTTACTTCTGGTTAAAATAAAGGTTGCGGTGAGAAAACACATTGATTACATCCTTTTAGTCCTTAAAAAATTAGTGCTTTAAAAAATGTTTTAATTTAGAGAAAAAAGAATAAGCTATCTAATGGAGAATAAGTTCTACCAATCCCCATAATTCACTCAAACCAGGCTGTTTCTATGTCTTAAAAAAAAAAAAAAGCAAAACAGTGCAAGTAAAGCTTCGACAAACTATTATTACACACTCCTCCAGTCCATTAAAGGAAGTAATTCAATCAGTTTATAGTTTCTCAGGAAAATCTCATTCAGAGAAATTTTATTGCCAGCTATCTAAATAGTAAATACCTATTATCCTCTTCAAAATGAGTTTCTGCTTGCCAAGGGCAAACCCATTGCTGTTATTGTAGAGTTCTGTCAGAGAGACAAGAAGTTAAAAAGGTTATAAAGATACCATTAATGTCATGGGACTGCCTTGTCAGGCCTCAAAAATGCTTAGTAATTGAGGGTTTTATTCAAAGTGTATTAGCACCCATATAAACAGTACAGTTAATATGATGCTTTAGGCTTTATTTTGTTACAGCCCAGAAAAAATCACCTACAAACAGCTGAATACTGTAAATGCATCTGCTGGAGAGCACAACTTATTTTATCATTTGGTTCTAGCTTGATTCTTTGAAGAAAATGTCAATAAAATATATACAGCTTAAAGGCAAATCTAGATGCAACCAATGAGAATAACAGAGAAAGGTATAAATGACATGGCCTGGCAGTGTGTACTTGAAGGAAGCCTTGGGAAAAACAAAGGGCAAATGTTCTTTGTTTGAGTGATAGTGTTTAATTTAAGAAGTAACTGCTACAACTTCGATTACATTAATATTCATTAACACTCAACACAATGAATAATTAAGCTCATATAATAAACAAATCCACCCCATCCTACTACCTCCCTAACTTCATTTCCCTTCTTTTTTTCCCGTAACTTGTTGAGTCCAATTTGTTCTGCCCATATACTCCTAAGTGTGGAGCTATACAATAAAGCGTGGTAGACCTAGCAGGGGTCAAGCCTTTAAATAGACTGATTCCCCCTCCCCAGAAGTCATCAGTTGTTCACAGCTCCTCATTCAGGGGTGAAGGCTCATGAACCTCTTCCCCTTCTGTGCTTGATCTTATGCATGCAACCAACCACTGCTGCTGTGAGTTCATGAGCAGGGTGGTACTGTCATATCTAGAAGGTAGTTTTACTCACGCCCTCCCCAACCTCTAGCTCTTACTATCTTTTTGTCCCTTTTTAAGATGGTCCCCAAGTCTTGGGTGGGGGTGGGAGAAATAGATGTCTCACTTACTCTCTGCACTTTGAACAATTGTGATAAAGCATGGTGTTATTTGAAATGATGTCAAGGTAATTTTTCTCTGTATGCTGGCTAAAGACCTTATACTGCATAGGTTTCAGCCAACCTAACATATCTTTTACATATAATTAGTAATCACAGAGATCTTAGATATCATGGTTTCTTTGTCACTTGAAAGAAAAGTTAAAGTGATTCAGAAATGATGCTTCTAGAGTCCATGCATTTAATTTGCTAAATAATTATGGATGCTGGTTACTGTGCAATTACCAATTCTTTTTTTTTTCAGAAAAGAAATTTAATTCTAAAAATTTTATGTATAAAATGTTAAACCAATATAGCATATATAGAAGCTGGACCAGTGCTACTCTTGATACTGTCATGTATGCTTTGTAGATTGCACACTAGTAGACTCCATGGAAAATGCATCCACATCATAGTCTTTATAATGACTTTTCTGTTGCTCCCTGCTACCACCAACCCCACATCTGACAGAGGACTGATATCCAGAATATATAGGGAACTCAAGAAATTAAACACCAAAATTCCCAACAGTCCAATTCTTTTTAGAAAGTAAAGAATATTCAGAATTTGGTATTTCTTATGCATTTCTTTTAGTTCTCATGCAATCTCTTTATTTTTAATTAATTTTTTCTTAGTATATAGTTATTGTACAAAATAATAGGTCTCATTATGATACTTTCATACATTTGTGTAGTGTACTACATTCTAGTTTTCAACCAGATAGTTTCCTTTTCTATTTCAATCCATAACATACTGAAGAAGCAAGTGTGAGAGGCTGATTTCTAGAACTAGTCTGACAAACAGATTAGAGCACAGCAGGACCAAGGGCAGCGATGGGCAGAATGGCAGGGGCTTTCTTCTGGTACTATTCTTCCACTAAAAACTGGGAGATACTCCTGCTCACTCAGAGAGCACTACAGTCTTTTGAGTCTTGTGCTATCCTATTCTTACTTTATGGGAAGGAGAACTGACTATTTTTGTGTATTAAATTATTTTCCTAAATAAGGGTTAGGATTAACACCACATGACCATCTACATACATTTAAAACTAGATTAATTGAGTAATAAGATTCGACGATTAATCCAGGTGTGATGCTCAACATTTGTAATCTTAGCACTCAAGAGACAGGAGGATCCAGGGTACCTTGGTTAGGTAGTAGGATCCAGACTCAAAAATGGGGGCGAGGTTCCCATGTGTTGTGGGATATTTATACACCGTGTGAAGATGTATTGCTGTCATTTGGTGTAATAAAAAGCTGAATGGTCCACAGCTAGGCAGGATAGCGTAGGCGGGACTTCTGGGCAGAGAGAGAACTCTGGGAGGAAGAACGACAGAGTCACCAGCAAGATACAGAGGAAGCTGGATGGGCAGTATGGAGATGAGGTAACAAGCCTTGTGGAAGACCATAGATTAAAACATATAGGTTAATTTAAGTTATAAGAACTAGTTAGGAACAAGCCTAAGATATAAGGCTGAGCTTTCATAATTAATAATAAGTCTCCATGCTGTTATTTGTGAGCTGGCAGTCACAAAAGAAAAGTCTGACTATAGATATGACATCTCCTTTAGGATGTAATAAGTAATGAAAAGAGGGACTGCTGCTATACATTATAATGGACAGAGGTACTTCTCTGAGGAGCTGAAAACCTTCATCATTATTAATCTATAGCTCATTTCATATTATAATTTAAGCAACTGTCCAGAAATTTGTATTGAAATCGAAACCTCAGTGCAACAGGATTAAGAGGTAGGGCCTTAGGAGTGACTAGGGTATATGGGTTCTGAGCTCATGGACTGGATTAGTCCTAATGCAAGACCTGGGGGGCAACTAGATACTACTTCTCCATCTTTTGCACTCTGAAACCTTTTACCATGTGGTTCAACTTGTTATCTTCAAAAAAGAGACCTGGCTATACCACACACTTAACTTTCTGATACCTTGAACTGGAATTTTCAGCTTTGAAACTATCAAAAATGAATCACCCAGACTCAGATATTTCATGCAGCAGCACTAATAGGCTGTGTACTCTTCATGGAAGCACCTTATATATAATTTTAATGTGTCTCACAGATTGTGACCCCAACGTTGCGCTCTCATGCTATCATCTTTTGCCTCCTCTATTTCTTCTTCTCTCTCTCATCATAGATTCTCATGACTACCCAACCTTCCCTATCCTTTCCCTACCTCCAGCTCACAGATAACAAGCCATATGATATCCAATTCCATAGTTTCGCACAGTTTTAATACTCATCCTGACTTACTTCCTTTATTTTGCTTTAACAAAACACCTAAGACTGGGTAATTCATAAGAAAAGAGGGTTGTATGGCTCATAGTTCTCAAGACTGGAAGTCTAAGGCTGTGGGGCTCCAACTGCTCCACTTCTAATACAGGTTTCATCTGGCTTTGTGCATGTAGAAGAGGGAAAGCAGATCTGTATAAAGAAGACAGCTTGATTGAGGGCTGGATACTTTGCAACAACTTTTTCTCACTATGCCTAAAGCACCATTAGAGGAGCAAGAACCCACTTAACACCTGGTGGTAGTGCATGCCTTTAATCCCAGCACTGGGAGGCAGAGGCAGGCAGATCTCAGTAAGTTCAAGGCCAGCCTGGTCTACATAGCTAGTGCCAGGACACCAATGGCTGTTACAGAGGAACCCTGTCTCAATAAACCAAAAAGAAAAAAGAAAAAGAACCCACTTACTACAGCATCAATCTATCTTGGACAGCTGCATTCCTGGAGTGCAAACTCTTTCACTAGAGTTCACTGTGCATCACTGCTGCATCGAAATACTAATCCTCAATATAAGATCTGGGACAGACAAACTGCATTTAAGCATTAGTCCATTTAATTCCCAACCTCACTCTCATCAGCCTTGTCCTGTCTGCACCAGTTTCATTCCCCAATTTCTCCATATTACCAGCAATTTCACTTTTTTATTTCCTTGAGACCAATTCTGAAGCACAAGTGAATGATGTCTAATATGAGGTTCTTTGCATGTGACTCAAACATGCAAAGTATTATAAATGTGAATTTGTGTGGTGATATTTTATTTGTGCATTAATAAATAAAGCTTGCCTGGAGATCAGGGGGAAAAAGCCAGCCATTTTAAGTAAACAAAGAAGTCAGGTAGTACACACCCTTAATCCCTCAGCAGGCAGGATGTCCGTATTTTTAAGGCCACACTAGGGAACAGAGCCAAGCGTGGTAACACATGCTTTTAATCCCAGTACCAACCATAGAGACCCGGAGGTATGTACAGACAGACAGACAGACAGTGACAGAGCTGTGTAGAAAGAGGAAATGAGGAAGCTGGGCTAAGAGCCAATGAGAGGGCAGAAAAGCAAGGCATATAAGCCTGGGCAGACAGGAAGTCACACCTTTTGGAAGCTGCAGAGTTGGTGAGGTAAGGCTGGCTGGTGGCTTTCCCTATTTCCCTGATCTCTAAGGCTTTCTCCCCTGTATTTGGCTCTGTGTTTTTTATTTAATAAGATCATTTAGAGATTTGGCTATAAATTTGTTTCAAATACTTAACAACTTCCAGTAGCACAATTTATTATTCTGAGTTAATTTATGCAAAGAAATAGCCTTTCCATTAGTATGAATGCATACCACTCACTATTCTGTGTAACGGGAAAAAAAAATCTCCCCTTAAATCAAAACCAAAACAACACTGCCTGCCAAAATAGTTTAAAATCAGCAATTCTATTAATTTCTTTATTGCACAGTTGCATTACTGTTAGCACTTGATAAAATATTAAAAATTAAACTACTATAATAGCTAGCCAAAGTGTTCATGTGAACACAGAGATTATGTAATACTAAGCATGAACTGACTAAGGGACAGTGTTCCTAGATCATACCTCTGTTAAAACTAATAGTTTATTTTTAAATGTATACTATCTATATTAAAACACCACAGTTACTTTCCTTTCTTTCTTTTCTGAAGCATGGCTGGTTTAATGCAGCCACAGAACTGTACTGCTCAAGAGTATTCTGAATTTACAGCCCCCTGGCTCTACTTCCTGAGTAGATTACAGACATGCACCACTACATGACATTGTGTGTGGTACTGGGGACTGAACTCAGGGCTTTGTGTGCGCCGGGCAAGTCCTCTATGAACTTAGCTTCACAATTGCTAACTTTAATAGAGAAATAACTCTTCAGTATATGCAGAAGGGGACCTGACTAAATCAAAATTATCCTCCTCGATAGTAGTTTAAGTATTTTACTTACACCTTGGTAAGGACAAGAGGTAACTGGTATTGGCACTTGATAAATATAAAATTTCAGTGCATAAACTGTAGGCATACAGAGTACACCATAGTTTGTTTTAGTTCATGAGGATGATTAGTCATTACCTACCATTTCTATTATTAGATGATTGGTCATTACCTACATGGCTTTCTATTATTTTCATTCTAAGGTTAAAGAATCTCTCACAGTATTGTTTGCTTTTATTTTATTTTATTTTTCTTCTTTGAGACAGTAGTTTTGTAAAGACAGTTTTCTTTGTAGTTTTGGTGCCTGTCATGGATCTATCTCGCTCTGTAGACCAGGCTGGCCTTGAACTCACAGAAATCTGCCTGGCTCTGCCTCCCGAGTGCTGGGATTAAAGGCATGCACCACCACCGCCTGGCCTTGTTTGCTTTTATAATCAGCAGATATTAATTGATTATTCAGGTCAAGTGTCCCTCTATCAGTAAAAGTGGGGTGGCAGTAGTTCTTACAGAATTCAGGGTAAGACTTATTTTTTTAAGTGTGTTTCACATTATAAATGGTCCCTAATTTACATTACACTTATCATTCAATGGGTTTGCCTCTAGTGGCTTAATGTGAGACACATCTGAAACTAGACATTTTTGAAATGTCAAAGCTTCATTTAGCTATGATCTGACCCACAAAGACCATTTTCACTGAGTCAAAGAAAGCATCATTCTACACTATTATTCTTACTTCTTCTTGGCTTTGGCCTAGGCTTTTTTTTTTTTTTTTTTTTTTTTTTTTGGTTTTTCGAGACAGGGTTTCTCTGTGTAGCTTTGCGCCTTTCCTGGAGCTCACTTGGTAGCCCAGGCTGGCCTCAAACTCACAGAGATCTGCCTGGCTCTGCCTCCCGAGTGCTGGGATTAAAGGCGTGCGCCACCAACGCCCAGCACTGGCTTAGGCTTTTAAGTGTATAGATCTATTCTTTGATACTCAATACTCTCACCATCCCTTAAAACAGAAACAACAACAAAACTTAATTTCTCCTGAAAATCCAACCCCCGAGGGCCCCAGAATAGAATCTAAAAAGAGAACATATAAAAGAAAAGGTATGTTCCTAACTATTATAGAATAAAAGGAAGCCAAGTGCATCAGGAGAAAGTGATCTTAATTTTACCTCAACCTGTTAAGAGTCAATACAGCATTACTAACACATTGGATGTGGTCAGTGTAGGCAATGTCTTCCTCCTGGCAATTTCTAAGAACTTTCATCATGGCTATCTTCAAAAATTAAAGTTAGAAACAACTATGTTCTTTGATGAGTCACTAAAATTATTATTCATTCATGACTTTTAATTAACCTCTTTTTCCAGGATTAACACAATACTGTAGACATTCTATTTACTTCATCAGATTACTGTAAAATGAGAGAAATTACATGTGAAGCTATCCCTAGTAAAGAGTAGTATTCACTAAATGGCTATATAAAAGGGTAATATAATTATTCATGCTACCCCTGCTACTTATATTCATTTCACATCATTCTAAAGAACTACTGGTAATTATTATGCATAAACAGGCACATCATGGACACATGCAGGTCCGCATCCCAACTTCATCATCATTTCCCACCATACTCAGGCCAGGATGTAGCAGGGTCTAAAACCACTCAGCTGATAGTAAAGAGTGTGTCTGGCCTTGGTCAGACCTCACGGTACTAGACTCATTTTTATAACTTTGAATTCATAATTTCCCCCCAGAAGGCCTTTTCATATTTTCCATTTAGTATGGGCCTCAAGGTACTTAAATTGATCTGTCCAAAACTCTTCCAATGGTCACCCAATGGAAAGGATTAAAAAAGAAAAGAAAGTCTGTATTTGGCTCTAGGTATTGAAATTATTATCCCTTTACTGTTCCTTTGACTTAAGGCACAGGATTGCTATTCAAATCTGCTGAGAAATTTGAGTGTATAAATTAAATGAAATCAAGATATTAATTTTCCAGGAGGAAACAAAGAAATACCTGGAATAATACAACTCAATGAGAGTGTTAATACTTTTGTTGGGGAGACTGGGAAAGGCAAAAGGCAAACAGCAACAGGTCAAGAACACCAGATGCCCTGAACTGTGAGGAAAGAGCTACCCATAGTCCTGCATGATTTTCAACATACACAGCTCAAAAAAGATAATTATCTGAATTGGATTTTAATTATACATAATCTTCAACTTTCTAGGATGGACCTAAAGTATTATAGCATGAAACAACATGTACACTATTATTTGTTGGGGGCTTCATGGATTGTTCATCACCTATCACTTACCAAAAGCAATGCCTTTATACAGTGCACGAGTTAGTACATTCACTCCTGTATCTGTATATGTGTATGCATCTACCTTGTATATAAACATATATTCCAAAATGTCATGGAAGTAAAAAATTGATATTATTTAGTTGAAATTTTTTTCTTTTTTTTTTTTTGTTTTTTGTTTTTGTTTTTTTCAAGACAGGGTTTCTCTGTGTAGCTTTGTGCCTCTCCTGGAACTCACTTGGTAGCCCAGGCTGGCCTCGAACTCACAGAGATCCGCCTGGCTCTGCCTCCCGAGTGCTGGGATTAAAGGCGTGTGCCACCAACGCCCAGCTAGTTGAAATTTTAATCTAAGTTTTATAGCTTATCCAGAACTCAATATGTTATGACCAATATTTTTCTGAGGAGGCAGACTGTTAAGGTAGGTAAATATTTGAGGCTGGAAAGATGGCTCAGAAGTTAATAACACTTGCTGCTCTTCCAGAGGACCGGAGTTTGATTCCAAGCACCCACTCTAGGCAGCTCACAACTGTCTGTAACTGCAGCTTCAGGTGATCTGATGGCCTCTTCTGGCCTCTGCAGGCATGCACACACATGGTATACATTCACACAGACAAGTGTGCACACATATATGAAATAAAAATTAATTTAAAAATACATATTACAAAGTAGTAGTGTTTACTACAAGACTCATTCTGCTCTTCTATAGGTTAGAACTGTAGGAAAAGAATCATGTTTGTTTTTGAGCAGTAGAGAAGTGCTGTGGATATCGCTCTATATAAATAAAATGCTGATTGGCCAGTAGCCAGGCAGGAAGTATAGGCGGGACAAGCAGAGAAGAAATTTCTGGGAACAGGAAGGCTGAGTCAGGAGACACTGCCAGCCGCCACCATGAGTACCAACATGTAAGATACTGGTAAGCCACAAGCCATGTGGCAAGGTATAGATTTATAGAAATGGGTGAATTTAAGATGTAAGAACTAGATAGCTAGAAGCCTAAGCCATTAGGCCAAACAGTGTAAATAAAAATAGCGCTGTATGTTTATTTTATAAGTGGGCTACGAGACTGCTGGGGCTTGGCGGGACCCGGAGAGAAAAACTCTCCAGCTGCAGAGAAGTCTGTAGTGCAGAGAAAGGGACCACAGCAACCTTCAATGCCATGGTCCACTAGTACCAGTTTTTGCATTTGTTTTTCTGAGTTTCTCAGTTAGGACAATCATTTTTTTCTATAGCCATTATGCTTACAAAACATTTGTACCATCATTAACTCAAGTACTTATCACCTATCAATCTCTCATCTATCTATCTATCTATCTATCTATCTATCTATCTATCTATCTATCTA
>CABHPR010138219.1:0-16230 GCA_902168415.1 Peromyscus melanophrys
AAAAAAGCTTTCAAAATAGTGCATAGTCTGATTTCTTCTTTGGAAAAAGTTAATAATTATAAAACAGTAAACATATATCAGAATATTAATAATATCACTGGGTAGTAGGATTGAGAGTTTTTCATTTTTCCTCTTCTTTTTGTAACAATGACCACACTGCTCTTGTACATCAATTCTCAATCAGGCTATACATTAGAATCAACTATACGCAATTTTTGAGACTGGGTATTGTGTAGCACAGATTGGCCTTGAACTTGCTATGTAGTTGGGGCTGCTCTAAACTCTTGATCCTACTGCCTCTACCTTCTCCCAAGTGCTAGTACTATATAGACATGGAACACCATCCCTGGTTATGTGTGGATCCTGGGAGCCACAGAGAGGACCCACTGAACCCTAGTAGAGAAACACTGCCATACTGAGTGCCTGTCGTCTTTTAGGACTACTGTGTGGGACAGCAATGGGAGCTACTGTTTTAGTAATAGGAAAAGCCCTAAGCTGCCATGCTTGCTCTCTAGCTCTGCCCAGTTCTAGCTATGCAACCTTGCTTGAGTACATCACTAAAACGCTCTAGGTTTTCTTGTTGTTACATGTGCGTCTATGTGCATGTTTATGTGGATATGTGTGCGTGTGAAGGCCACAGGTCAAACCTAGGTGTCATTCCTCAGGAGCCATCACTTTGTTTTTTTGAGACAGAGTCTCTCACTGCGAACAGGGGCTTGCTGATTAGACTAGTCAGCAGGCTGTAGGCATCCTCTTGCCTCTGCCTCAGGGCTGGAATTGTATGTTCTCATGTGGGTGCTAGGGATGAAAGTCAGGTTATTGCGCTTGTGTAGGAAGCACTTTTCTGACTGAGCTATCTATCACTTCACTGCTTCTGTAGGATTTCTTATCTGTAAATGGAGAATATGAAAGGGGATGTACCTTACTTTACTGTATAGAATTGCCAAAAGTCTTAATTTACACAAAAGTGCTTTGAAAGCTGTCGAACATTCTGCAAGTATAAATCATTACTAAGCCTACTAAAATATGGGCAGAACACGAGTGCAAATCTTTTGTTGCTCTATATAGAATTGTTCACTTAGGTGGTTTAAATATCAAATCACCAAAGTGGTCTAAGTCTATCATAGTTTCTATGTAAATTTTAACTGTTGAGCTCATGAGTTTTTCTGAAAGGAAAGATAAATCTGCCATGTGTGTAGGAACTTGTTGGTAAATACATAAAAATGTTAGTGGCAATGAATTTCCACAAGGCCCACTTTTTGGAGGTCATGTTAAGTTTTTTCTCTAAATTTTAATTGAAAAATACACTATAGAAAGTAAAGAACCAATGTCAGGCATGATGTTTCATGCCTGTGGTTGAGGCAGGAATATTGGGAGTTCCAGGCTAGCCTGGGCTACACAGCAAGACTATGTCTCAAAACAGCAGCAGTAGCAGCAACTACCACTACTAACATCATCACCCTAAAAAAGTGAAACACACACAAAATAAAACACAAGTGCTTTTGATATTGCCATTTGAGGCAACTGCCTAGATTTCCCATAGTATGGGGTTAAAATAGGGTTTTTAATGCAGAATTATACCAACCATATAGAAAGAATAGTTAATGTTGAGTTCTTCTTTCTACAGAAGAATCTTTCTTCCTTCTTTTAATTTATTCTTTGTGCCTTTCACATCATGCCTCCCGATCCCACCTATCTCCCTTCCCCCATAATAAAACAAAATAAAATTTAACAGAAAATAGAAGAAAGTGGGGGGGGGGGGGGGGAAAGGGAAAATCTCATCATGGAAGCTGCAGTGTGACACAATGAGTCATGCAGTAATCCTCTTTACTCATACACTTTTACATGCAGGCGTTCATTGAAAAGAATCATTGGTCTGTTTGAGGCCCCTGGTCTCTGCTACACCATTGATACTGGGTCCTCACTGGGACTCTTCCTGGACATCCTGTTGCTACCCTGTGTTGAGATCCTGCAGTCCTCGGTCCGAAGGACCAACCCTTGACCCCTGCTCCAGCAGATCACAGATGGGGTGGATGTTGGGGTGGGCCAACTCATAACCCTGGTTCTGGGCCTGTAGTTGCAGCGTTGGTCAGCCCACCAGCTCTCCCCTGTCCTCACCACCAGGGTGAGCTCTCTAGCATTGCCCTGGCTATTTCACCACTGCAGCAGTGATAAGCAAGGGGCGGGGCCTGTTCTCCTGCTTTTGCATCCTCAGGGGTTGATCTCCCACACCTACACCTCCAGGGCCAGCTCTACTGTACTGTCCAGGCGAGGTGTAGGGACCACTCTCCCGAGTGCTGCAGTTGCTCTCCCACTCTTATGACCTCAGGGCCAGCTCTCCCACCTGCCTCAAGTGTTGATGGGCAGGGGGAGGAAAGAGGGCATCTCTCCCCCTCCCATGTCATCACATGACAGATGAGTAATGGGGACAGCTCTCCCATGCTCACAACACTGGGGCTGGCTCACCCACACCTCTGCCAACAGGGTATTGTACTGCCCAGGCAAGGTGCAGGGTCCATGAGTGCTGCAGTTGGTAAGGGGGAGGGTTAGCTCCCTTGCCCACCACAGGCAGCAGGCATCTTTCCCTCGCCCTCACCACCACATGGCAAACAAGGGGAGTGTGTCCAGCTATCCCACTATCACAGCTACAGAAGAATCTTATTTCACTTTGCATATTATACATGTTCCCTAAAAGCTGGGTGGAATGGAATTTTTATGCATCAAATCATATTTCCCACATACCCAAATCAGAATTTTAGAGATGTTTTGTTTTATTTCCAAGTGAAGTTAACCGAGTTTCTTGGTATGTTAGTGTTAGGTTTTAAGGCTTTTTCCAACTACTTCTGTAGTTGAAGATCTTATAAACAAATACTACATCAGTACTTAAAAGAGCCTGAGAGAAAAATTGCTGTGAGACAAAGTTCCTGGTTTCTCTGGCCTATGGCTAGCGGTTTGGTCTATTTAGTTTTCTCAGCTCAGTGACCATACATGGTTCCACTATCCAATGCAAGGCAATTATGTGAAATAGGAAAACAGTTTCAAAATAGCTCAGAGTCAAAGAATTTTATTATGCTTCGAGAGTCAATCTCAGTGATGGGCCATTCTAAAAGATTCATTTCATAGGTGAGAAAATAGGTCCAGCAGGCTTAGAAACCTGTTATTATTAAAGGTGTAATCAACAGTGGTCAGAACTGAGCTCCACTGACCGTTCTTCCTAATTTAAGGGTTTCTACTCGACTAAGAGTCAACAATTATTTCTTTTTACTCTGTAAAGGGACAGATCATAAATATTTTAGGCTTCGAAGGGTACATGGTCTCTTTTGCTACTACTCAACTCTGACATCAAAGCACACAAAAGCAACAACAGACCAAATGTAAATGAACATATGGCACTGATTTTCAATAAAACTTTCTATCCCTCAAAGGCTGGACTGGACCCCCAGGCCACTGTTTGCCAATTCCTACAGTACACTGTAGCTAGAGAACAGCCTGCTGTGTACAGCAATATAAACGATATCTTATATCCAATTCTTCTGGTTTATTCAACCTCGACAAAGAAGCTTGCTCTTCAAATTTACTAGGTAACTTTAGCATGTTTTAAGGATGAAACAGAATTTTAAATTAAGACTATTCAAAATCTGTTAAGAAAAAAACCATGATAAAATTGCAACTTTCTGCTTTTAAAGTACTAAAACAGCATTCCTAAACTGCCATTTCTTATGCAGTTCAGGGATGCTGGAGACTGATAAGCAGGCAGAGGCAAGGTATACTTTTGTAATTTGCAAAACCAATAAAGGAAAGCCATAGAGAGTTGTCAGAAATCTCCCTTGCTGCGTTCTTTTCCTTTTCAAAATAATTTGTTATTTGACAGTTTCTACATGGATTTAATATATTCTGGTTACAGCCATCCCCCTGCATCCTCCCACTGCTCTCATCCTACTGTCTTGTTTTTTTTTTTTTTTTTTTTTCGTTTTCTGTCTGTTTTTACTTGGTGACCTCACTGGGCTTAACCACAGCTGCCTGCATAGATATGGGTGTGGAGCTGTCCACTGGAACACGGATGGCTAACTCGCCCGTGACTACACTAAGAAAGATAATGACTTCTCCCCAGCAACCCTGGACTGCCATTAGCTTCTCTGAGTGGGGTGTACTCCCATGAACCCCTCTCCCATCTATGACTGGATGTTTAAGGGCTCCATCTTTTTTTTTTTAAGATTTAATTTATTTATTATGTATACAGGGTTCTGTCTGCATGTATGCCTGCAGACCAGAAGAGGGTGCCAGATCTTGTTACAGATGGTTGGGAGCCACCATGTGGGTGCTGGGAATTGAACTCAGGACCTCTGGAGGAGCAGCCAGATGCTCTTAACCGCTGAGCCATCTCTCCAGCCCTAAGGGCTCCATCTTGTGCAGACTCCATGCAGGCAATTACAGTTGCTGAGAGTTCATGTGTGCCTCCTTGAGGGGAGGGTCTTCCTTTCTCTCTATTAAGACTATGGTTTGATCCTCTTAATTGAACTGCTTGGTTTCAACTCACTGTAGCTGGCTATTGGAGAGAGGCTTTTAAAACAGTGTGTGGCTAGATATCCCAGGCTGGTCTTGAAACCTTCCTGCCTCAGCTTCCTCAGTGCTGGAATTATAGGTAGGTGGCACCATACTTGACTCAAATCATCATTTCCTAAATTGATTGCAGTAAATTCACTCAAATATTGAATAGTGCTTCTATTTAGATAAATTTTTTTCCTTTAAAGGCCAAACCCTATATTTATGTCCCATTATATTATGCTAAACAGAAAACACATTGAAATTAAAATTGTGATAGCAGACAGATAATTTCTGCTTACACAAAAGTCAATAGTGATAATGAAAGGGATCAAAATATTTTATCCCAAAACATACCATTTTGATGTAAGGCTTCTTTTAAATTTATGAAACATTTTTTAACTGAGAATTTCATAATGCATATATAATGTATTTTGCTTCATTATAGAGAAATATGCTTTCTAGGGGTCAAAATAATTCCTGAAGCAAAGGGGTAAATTTCAGAACAGATACCCTGTTGAGCTTGTCCCTAGACTGACAAGCTCACATGTCAAAGACATCTCTTTGTTTATAATTCCTTTAGTAGCTGATGCCCAAGATTGAAGGCAGCATCCCCTCTCATGATGTTTAATTTCCACTGTCAACTTGGCTGCACTTGGAGTCACCAAGGACACCAGAACTTGGGAAGTCTATGAGTGTTTCTAGAGAGGATTAGCTGAGGAGGGAGAGCCTCCCTAACTGTGGGCAGCACCAGCCCTTGACTAAAGAGAAAGGCAGCTGAGTACTAGCATTCATCTCTCTTGTCTTCCTGACTGTGGACACAACATGACTCCTTTCCCCACACACTTGCTGGCATGTCCCCATACACTCCAACAGCACGCCAAAGTCAACCCGGCCTTCCCTAAGCTCTTTTGTCAGGTGTTTTTGTTGCAGCAATGAGACAGCAACTAACACATCCCTTAAGGAGTCCACACCTCAGAGCACAGCTCCTCGTCACAGCCTACATAACACAGTCTCCTGACACACTACAGTGCATCTCCCTTTACTCAGTCTTACTTTCTCCCAGGAATAGTAGTTTACACGCCTTGTATTTCTTTTGTTGGATTTATTTCTGAACATTTCATTGTTATGCTGTAGTGAATAGACATGCTTCTTAACTTCCTCTTAAGACTATTCATTGCTCACATATATATTTCACTGTTGTACTGATTCATAACCTATACTTGTTATGAACTTGTTCTTTCTAGTGAATTTCTTAGGATTTCCTACAATATGGAACTATGTCATCTGCCAAGCCAATTTTATTTTCTTCCCAAATGGAAGCCTTTCTTTTCTTGTCTGAATATACTACAACCCAGTTATTTCTCTTTCTAATATGTTCTAGGTGATGCCTATCTGCTGGTCCAAAAGCCTCACATGAGGATTGTAGAGTAGTTCCCCTCTTCCTTGGTTCTAGTAACTTACAATCTTGGTATGAAAACATGACAGGGAAAATCCCAGAAGTCAATATTTTATATGCTTTAAATGACATTTACAATAGCATATTGCTATGAGTTACTGCTAGTCTTACTGTGCCTAATTTACTATACTTTATCAGAAACATGTTTGCATATAAAAACAGCAGATTATATGGGATCCAAGACAGAAAGATTTTAGGCACCTAAAGGTCTTGCATGTTACATGGTGGCTATCCTACTTGAGGAAAATAGTGGCAAGGGAGTGAGTATAATTATAAGAACTTCTTGTAGATAATGTAAAGGAAAACGATGATCAAAATAAGTGAGAAAAGTCTAAGCATAATTTTTTGGAGGAAAAATAAGAACAGAGATTATTCAGTAAACATTTCAGTGTTTTATGCATTTTTTAAAGTTCCTAAGGGCTGGCAAGATTGCTCAGTGGGCAAAGGTGCCTGCCACCAAGCCTGAATGTTTGAGTTCAATCCTGAGGACCCACATGGTGCAAGGAGAAAACTGACTCCCACAAGTTGTTCTCCAACCTTCACATGCCTAGCACGGCATGTGTGTTCCCTTTCCTTCAGGCACACAAAATGGATAAGTAAAAACTAATAAAAGTTCCTAAAAGCTCTAAAAATATTAAAGTTGAATGAGTAGTAAGAATCTAAAATTGTATACAATGCTTATTCAGGAATTACAATCATTTATAGATTACTAAATCAAAGGTACTACCATTAAAATAATAATAATAATAATAATAATAATAATAATAATAATAGTATATTAACAAAAAGCACAAAGTTAACAGTAAAAACCATCTTTGGAGCATTTACCACAGTCTAGTATTCTAATTGGTGTAACAGTAACTCAATGAATCCCACTACTCCTAGGAATTAGCAGCTAGCACTCTGCATACTTTAACAGATCATGACACACATCAAGGCACAGAGACTTGAGGTGATTTGCTCAAGGCTTCCAATGAGGCAGGGTCAGATCTGGGATTCACCCACCCATCACAGCTCAAGAGCGGCTCTTCTGTACTGCTGTGTGCTTCTTACTTCTGCTACCCGTAATCAAAATTCAATAATCTGCTTTCAGCAAATTTTCTTTTTTAATCACATCTAAGGTAGTCTTAAAAATTAGGCTACTGCACCATTTGGGGAACTTCAGTCAGTGTCTGGGGTAAAAATGAGTGGGCACCTAGTTGTTCATTTGGGGAAATAAGCTGTGGGGTGGTAGGTGTTGTAAACCAGGGAAATTACAACCTTTGTTCTAGAGAGAGGTTCATAGGAGAGGCCTAAGGAGGAGAATAAGCTCCTTGAGAGGGCAGGCATGGGATGTGTTAACCTGGTGGCTGACAATTCTCAGGAATGCAGACTTGCCAGAAGCTGAAAACAAGCCCATAATGATTAGGTTGACGTTCCTAATTCTATGTTGCTTGGCTGGTCTTGAGGCTTTAAATAGCCTGTAAAGGGATGTGGTAAATCCACATGACCCATATTTGTTGTGATAGTTTGGCCCTGTCCAAATGAATCTTAGTCACCAGTTTGGCTATTTTTGGTCTAAGTCTGCTTCTGTGGCACCAGGGGAAGAACATGTCTCCTGTGATGGGTGAGCCCAAGGCTGAGTGAAACCTCTGTATTTGGGCAAAGGAAGGTTCAACCTTGCATAGCACAATGTTATGTGAAGCCAAAGCAGGATCAAGGGTTAAAAAGACTTAGAGAAACGTTAAGAAAGAAGCACAGATACAATGTCTTTGGACAGTTGGACAGGAAACTAACTGCAAAAGAGTTGACCACATTTGACTTCGAATGATTAGATTTTCTTGTTTTTCATTTGACGCCTATACCAGTTTAGGTAGATGTCAAGGCAAAGATGTCAAGCCTTAAGAAACTTTGTTGGCCGGGCGGTAGTGGTGCATGCCTTTAATCCCAGGACTCAGGAGGCAGAGGCAGGTAGATCTCTGAGAGTTTGAGGTCAGCCTGCTCTACAGAGTGAGTTCCCGGACAGCCATGGCTACACAGAGAAACCCTGTCTTAAAAAAAAAGAAACTTCTTTGGGCACTAGCTCAATGATGGCATATCATTAATAACTATTTTTGCCAAGGATTTTATGAAAGCAGATAGAGAAGAGCCAGTTTGAACTCCTGACAACAAGAAAATTAGGAGAAAAGCTTAAAAAAGAATGCTGACATTAATAATAATAATAATATGTGAAAAGTTCTCTTGCTGTTCAGCAGCATTCACCATCCAGTAGAATCTTCTACAAGGGTGGGAATGTTTTGTATCTGTGCTGTTCAATACGGTAGCTCCTAGCCCAGTGAGCACTTGAACCATGATGGTATGAATGGGAACAGGCGCTTGGCTTTTTAAATTTTAAGTAACTTAAGTTCACACAGGTACATGTGGCTAATGGATACCATTCTGGGCATTTTAGCCTTCCATGGTACTATTATAACCTGAGGGTTTTCCCAAACATTTACATAAAATCCACATCTATATAAAATCATTCATAATCTTCAAGGAGTGAAGAATAACAAATGAATAGTATTATAATTTAGGCCATCTGAAAATACTCAAGAAGCATTGTAGCTGGTAGGAGTCACGTGACTAGAGAGCATAATCCAGTTAGCCACTTACAGAACAGACTTAACACATTCGGCACCCCAGATCAAGAAGCATCAATCATTCCCTCTGCATCTCTGCAGTCCGGTGCTGCTGCCCCACAGCATTTCCTTCCAGAGTGGAGACCTCCACCACCGAATGCTGGGTCTTTTTCAGAAAGGTCTGAACTACAACGGCTCCCTGGGAGGGCCATTATCATTGTGCCTTTTCACTGTTTGAGGCAGAGGATATGGAGAGTGGCAAGAAAACTGACTAGGAAAAATAAAGGACAGTAGGCGATCTGCAAACATTTTCTTATAGTAGTGGAGCTTTCATTTATTGCTTTATGATGATTGTTCAACTCTAGATCCAGTGTTAACCCAGCTGCAGTTTCCAGTGAACCAAATCACACTTAAAATTTTAAGGTCTTATTATCATTGTTAGTTTAACATTTTGAAGCAGTGTCTGATTATGTAGTCCAGGCTAGCCTGAAACTCATGAACCTCCTGCCTCAGTTTGTTTCAGTGGTGGGATTATAGATGTATGTCATGTTATATTTTCTGTCAAAATATTTATGTTTGAGAAAACAAAGCTTAGATTCATAATGTAACCATATCTCTGTTATGAATTTTAAAGACAAAACATATCAAAAATATAATGTGTCTTCTAGTTGCTAAATTTTGTTTTGATTCTGACTGAAATATTAACTTAAAATTTACTGAAATGGCAACAATTTTTAGAAATAATTTAGCTGTGGCAAAAATAACGGCTGACATGAGGATGTGTCTGTAGGGAACAAAGCAGAACAAAGATATGACCACCAACCCCATCTAGTAGGCTTTTTGGTGGTTTTTCAAATTTACCTTTAGTTTCCTCCTCGCGTTGAATTTCCGCAGTTGCTCCACTGTTTCTGGGAGATGAATTTTGTAGGCATAACGATCCCGCTCCTATAAAAGAAGATTATGATCATATACAACCACTGAAAAAAGTGAAGGAGCTTAACAGAAATTATGAAGGTCAAGTTCCTAAGTGTGAAGTTTACATTTAACTTTAGGAAATCGGTTATTTTATTCCATATACTGATACACATTCTGACACAAGGGCTATAAACAGTAAAATTGATGGCTAAATAGTATTTCTAGCAAGAATAAAGGACTAAAGTTACAGATTATCTAATTTTTAGACATGTGGCTAAAGTTATAATGGTTGTGAAAGTATGAAGCTGTCTTTTTCTACTTAATTTTTTAGCTAGCATGCGAAATAACAGATTTCATTATGACATTTTCACACATCCATATATCATTGCACTGAGGTTGTCTTCATCATGAACTGTCAGGTAAAATGAGCACTAAAAATGAAGTCTATACTGATTCAGCATTCTGCACTGTCCGGAATAACTGGACATCTAACTTAGCCACTTCCCCCATGCAGGGTCTGCTTCAGCTCTTGCCCAGAAAGAAATCATTTCCTTTGTAGCAGCCTTTTAGAATTCCAAAAGAGCAATTTAGAATTTTATTTTAGAAAAATGAAAACTAGATTCCTATCTTTCACTCTGCACAAAAGTCAACTCCAAATGGATAAAAGACCTTAATGTGCGTGGCAGTGGTGGCACACGCCTTTAATCCCAGAACTCAGGAAAGCAGAGGCAGGAGGATCTCTGTGAGTTCAAGGCCAGCCTGGTCTACAGAGTGAGTTCCAGGACAGGCTCCAGAGCTACACAGAGAAATCCTCTCCTGAAAAACCAAAAGACCTTAATGTAAGACCTGAAATTCTGAAACCATTAGAGAAGAAAATAGGGAAAATACTTGAAAATATAGGCATAGGGAAGGTTTTCTCAATAGGACTCTGGTCACTTAGGAAATAAGGTCAACAACCAACAAATGGGACCTCATGGTATTAAAAGACTTCTGTACAGCAAAGGAAATTGTCAACTGACTGAAAAGGCAGCCTAGAAATGGGAGACAAATCTTTGCTGGCCAGACACCTGACAGAGAAGTAGTATCTGAAATAAATAAAGGATTAACAAGAACTAAGAAACAACAACTCAACAAATGGGCTAATGAAATGAACAGACAGATCCCCAAAGATAAATAAATATGGTCAATAAATATTATGAAAAAATGCTCAACCTCACTCGCCATTCGAGAAATTCAAGCCAGAATTAGCCAGAATGGGCAGTCATTAAGCAAACAATTAACAAATGTTGGGGTACTATTTACTGAGTGAGTGGTCTAAATAGAGCAAGTAACCAGCACCAAAGTTTAAGGAGTGAGAATGTGTGGAAATTCTAATAAAGAGCAAGCAGATGAATACATGCAGAGAGAATGCAGTGACAGGACAGTGGAGACAGATCAGATGGGAGGGATGATGAGGATGGGGCAGGCTAGGCTGGCTTTATTATGAGAGGGCAGGGACACAGGTGCTTGCTGCCAAGCCTCATGACTTGAGTTTGATCCCCAGAACCCACATGGAAGAAATCGAGAACTGGCTCCACAAGTATCCTCTGACCCCTCCCTCCAACATGTGTCATGGCACACCATCCAAATAAATAAATAAATGTAAAAAAAACTTTCATATGAAACTCAGTCACTGTATGAATATACACCTAATTTCTCTAAGGAACAGACAGAATGGCTGGCCATGTGACTGGGTTGTTTAACTTTTTAAGAGGTGGTCAAATGTACCCTTTACATTCCCAGTAACAGCATGAATTCCAGTTGCTCTATATCTTTGTCAACACTAGGTGTGGTTAGTCATTACTCATTTTTTGTTTATATTTACTTAACATGCATGAGTGTTTTGCCTGCATGTTTGTATATGTATCATGTGTGTGGAGTGCCCGTGGCCAGAAGATGGCATCAGATTCTCTGGAACTGGAGTTACAGATCACCGTGAGCCACCATGTGAGTGCTGGGAATTGAACCTGAGCCCTCTGGAACAGCAGTCAGTGCTCTTAACTGCTGAGCTCTCTATCTAGCCCCAATAATTTTTGTTTAGCCATTCTAATACAAGTATACAGGGATTTCACTGTGGCATTATTTAGATTCCCCTAATGACTAATAATGTTGAGGAGCTTTGGCTGTGCTTACCAGGCATCAGTGTATCTTTGTAAAAAAATGCTCAAGTTTTTTCCCATTTTAGATTAGATTTTATGCTTTCTTATGGAGTTTTGAGAATTTGTTACATTCTTTAGATTAAGACCTTTATTGGATACATAATTTGGAAGGATTTATTCTCAGTTTACAGTTTGTTTTTCATTCTCTTAATACTGTCTCTCAAATAATAGAAGCTTTTAGTTCTGCATACATTTTGCAGGTAGAACAGAATGCTCTGACAGACTGAACATGGGTAGTTCGAGGAAGAGGACACCATTACGTACCACAATTTTGAGCATGAGTAACTGAAGTCTGAGTCCAACTGTACTGGGAAGACTAGGGCAAGCACCTTGAAAGATGCATGTCTTATTGAATACATGGCAACAAATGGGGTTTACAGTTGATTTTGAAAACACTTCCTACCTAATAGCATAAACATATTCCCTAAAGTGTTAGGTACTGGCAATAAGGAAAATGAAATGATTGCCTAGAGGTGAGTGGTGAGACGGAGCGAGCACATTTCATCACATGCTTCTGCTGAGTAAAACCCTGGGTAGGTTACCTCATGTAACGGCTACAAGACTGAAAGCTGGAGAAAGGCAGGTAGACATTCTAGGGATCCAGGCTTGCAGGAGAAAGCTTAGGCTGATATTGCTGCTATTTTCTTTATCCTATTTTACTTTAGCTTTGATTCCTGACATATCCTAGCCTAGGTACAAGGCTGCAGCCCAAAAAGTCAAAGGACAAATAACACTGACCAAGTGATCCCTGAGAAAAGCCCATGGACAAGAGGATATCTGTGCAGGACAGAACCTTGGGGCTATTTCACAGCCTGGCTCTGTCTTCCTTTCAGACTAGGAAGTTTACTACAACTGTAACCCTGAACTCTGTCTGTACTTAATCCTGTAGTTGTTGGGATGGATATTCATTGCAAGTATCATTAATCAGATAGATAAAGATATTAAACAGGTGCAAGTGAACAACTATAAGGCATTCATATGTTACTTGGTTTAATACTCAGAGTCTTTGTTCACATGGAATAAATAAGAAAGACCATTTTTTTAACCAAAGAAATAATTCTTTTGCTCTTATTTTTGACTCAAAAAAATGATACTTTTGACTTTGGACACCCTTTATTATAAGAATTTTCATCATTCTATTTCTTTACTTTGTACTTATTGAGGGCATTTTCATTAAGCCATGGCTTACATTTTAGCCATCCTAAACCAACATAACTTACATCCACTGTAATGAGACACATATATACATGAACAAGGGCTAAATGTAAGATAAAGTTGTTCCTTCCAGATAGATAAGCTCCTCACTAATGGACTTCTTTATCTCCAGATGACACATAAGCCATGAGAATAACCAGTAGTTCAAACACGGCAAGTGACTCTGAGTTTAGCTTTCCAGATTTTTCCTTTTATGTTAATGACATTTTAAAACATTTCAGAGCCAGAAATCCATTCTGTATGGAGCTCAGACTACTTAAGATGAGAACTATAATCATTGGTAGAGACAAGAATTTCCAGAAAGAAATATGTTATTAACCAAGATAAGCTTTGATAATGAAAGTCACTTTAACTGTATAATGCTAAGACATTTTTTAAAGCATCCTAAAAATGACTTAAACAGCTGCTATTGTCCTTATTTGGCATTAAAAGTAACTTCTAAATGACAAAAGATCTTCATTGGAAAAAACCAAGAGAAGCAAAGAAAGAGTAGGAATCTTCTAAGGTGTTCATTTGATATCAGGAAGAAAAAATACTAAGAAAGTCAAAAAATATTAAAGAATTGATTCTTTGCTGGGAAAATCAGAAATATTAATATTAAAATATCAAAAGGTTGAATACATATCTCAAAAGTAATATTCTTTTTAATGTTACTGAGGCTATACTCGGGATTTTATGCATGCTAGGAAAGTGCTCTATCGCTGAATAATAACCCTCAGTGAAGAAGTAATATTTCCAAGGAGAATCAAGATTCACTGAAATGCCAAAATTGCCCTATAATATTATTCCATCATCACCAGGAATATATATTAATCAATATTTTTACATATCTTAGTATCTTGCATAAACTCGGAGGAAGCAGCATGGTACAATAGTAGCCAGGGAAGATTTTACCAAGCAACGGGTATCTAAATAAGGATCTGAAGATGGTGAGGGAACAAACCCCGAAGTGACCTAGAGGAAGAATATTCTAGGCAAAGGGTATGACTAATACAGGAGAGTTGAGGCAACGATGTATCTGTGGTTTGAGGATCAGCAAGGAGGCCAGAGATAGAAACTGAGGCTCAGGAGACTAGGACAGGGTAAAATCGGAAAGGTATCAGGAAACCCAGTTAGATAGCAGGTCAAGGAAGAATACTTCAGGAGAGAGGCCTAGATTCAGGCCTCATCATGTACAGACACTTAAAGGCAGTAAAACTCAATGAGGTCTTCCAGGTACAGAGTGAGATGCAGAAGAAGACGAGGAGCAAGGACGGAGACCAGTCAGTGGCACAGCCATGTGATATGGTAGGTAAGGGAACGAGGACAAATCAGCAAGATCTGAGGAGAAACAGCCAGACGAGCAGAAGGGAAACAGAGGGCAGATATCCTGGGAGCCAAGGGAAGAAAAGTTTCAGGAGATGGAACTTTGTCAACAGACCACTAGACTTAGCAATGGGAAGGTTAGTAGTGACTAGACAAGAACTGTTTTTCTTTTGAGTTTTTGAGATTCTGGGGTTCAAACTAAGGGCCTTGCCCATGCTAGGCAAGTACTCTACTGAGCCATACCCATTGCCAATAAGAGCTGTTTTAGTGGGGTTGGCAGCATTGAGATCCTGACTGGTATGAGTTCAAGAGAAAGGTATGGCAGAAATTGGAGAAATGGGCACATATAATTCTTACTAGTTTTGCAATTGAGTGAACCAAGGATTGGGGGCAGAAGCTGGAAGAGTTTGTAGGAGCAAGAGAAGGCAGATGTGCATGCATACATGTGAATGTAAACAATAAAAACAAATCATAACACATCAGACCCCAAAGGTCCAGAAACCTGATAATGTGGGAAAGAAGGAAGTGGCTGGAGCAGTGCCATCTAATTAGTGAAAGGGACAGGATACAGAACATGAATGATGGCTTGTGATAGGCTGAACTAAAATCTTGCTTCTAGCAGTGATAACATCTGTGACTGAGAGCAAAATTCTGAACCTCTCTGAGGATGTATTCTTCCTTATAAAGCAAGAATTTCCTGGAATTACAGCACAGTGTTTTAATGAAACAATACTATTTCCTGATGTCTAAAGATATGATTTTCCTTAATCCAGAAAAATGGGATACAAAACCACTTGAAATGTGTCTTTCCCCTAAAACAGTAAATCTATACCTAGTGCCTACTGAAAACCAGTGAAGTCCTACAGAGTACAGAGTTGCACCACGATAAAGAGAATGTAAGATAACATGGTTACTTCAGCTGTTCCTTGTCATCTTTGGTACATGTGTTGCCAAACAACAGCCCGTCTTCACTCACAGATTCTGTCTTAACCTGCTTTTGTGCCCTGTCCAATAGCTGAACATCTCACATGTCTCTGACAGGGTGCAAGGCAGCAAGCAAGATGGACAAAACTGAAGGAAAGGTGAGAAACAAGCCAAGAGTGAAAAGGTCCATCTTCCAGGGTGGTGCACTGTGGCTGCCGCTAGCCTTTCAGCACAGTGTGGATGGTGACCCGTGAGCGCAGGTACCTTCAGCCATGGGTGATTCAGC
Organism: Peromyscus melanophrys; assembly: GCA_902168415.1. NCBI lineage: Eukaryota > Metazoa > Chordata > Mammalia > Rodentia > Cricetidae > Peromyscus > Peromyscus melanophrys. The sequence goes on from CABHPR010138219.1 coordinate 15,445, forward strand.
GCCTCATAAACAGTGATCCTTTCAGCGGGATCCAGCATCAGCATGCGGCGTACTAGGTCTTTGGCACTTTCAGAGATATGGCTCCACTGCCTTGGATTCATCTGAGGAGGAAACAAGGAAAGCCCCACAGTTATCTTCAAGAAGTCAACGCTTACCATTATTTAATATTCTATAATCTATACTATTTCAATGTAACAGTCTCAGAGCAAATAACAGATTGGAATACCTGTTTTCTGAGGAAGAAGAAAGCATATGCAATGGTTTGTGATTTTTTTCTCTTCATTATATGAAGGTTTGTATCAGCAATTATTCTGCTGTTGCTGCTACACTGTAATATTTTCAATATTTAAAAGGTAGAATGCCCGTAATTCTGGTTTCTAGTTTTTGATTTTGATCTAAAAAGGGTAGAATACATTGATCTACAAAGTACTGAAATAAATTTGAAATGAAAAAAATTAAAGAAAGATTCTTTTTTGGAGATAAGGTTTCCCTAAGCCCAGGATGGACCAGAACTCACTCTATAGCCTGGGCTGACCTTGAACTTCTAGTTGCTTCTGCTGTAGGCTCTTGAGTGCAGGCATTACAGATCTGTCCCACCGCACCCGGCTAAATAAAGTTTTAAAAGCGACGTCTGCAAATACTGGGATCAGGTGCCGAGTGTGGTATTCACCACTACAATCTTAGCAACTGGGAGGCTAAGGCAAGGGAATTGTGAGTTTGAGGTCAGCTTTGGTTGGATAGAAATTCAGAGAGAGAGAGAGAGAGAGAGAGAGAGAGAGAGAGAGA
>CABHPR010138219.1:16330-31678 GCA_902168415.1 Peromyscus melanophrys
AGGAGGAGGAGGAGGAGGAGGAGGAGGAGGTGGAGGAGGAAGAAGAAGAAGAAGAAGAAGAAGAAGAAGAAGAAGAAGAAGAAGAAGAAGAAGAAAAAGAAGAAGAAGAAGGAGAGGGGAGGGGAGGGGAGGGGAGGGGAGAGGAGAGGAGAGGAGAGGAGAGGAGAGAGATGCGTACATAAGCCCTACAACAAAATTGGGAGCAACATTAATTGTGAAGCTATGAAGATTCATTAATTGGATATTATGATCACAGTATTCAAAAATCTAAGGAAAAAATACTATCATCATAACCCTGTAAAATAGCCAATTCCACTAGTATACTCTATTCAGTGACGTCACTTCTTTCTTTTAGAGATGAGACAACCAATTCATGTGGTAAAATTGAATAAAACCAAACAGTAAGAATTACGAGTTTTCCAAAAGTCTTCTGATAATGACTGTGAACCTTTGAGGCAAAAACTGGAAGGCTCCTGGGGAAGGGGATATGTCTAAGCCCAGCAATGAGAAAAACATTCAAGGAAGGTGCTCAGAGCTTGGAGTTGGGAAGGGAAGTGGGAACAGGAGGTAGTGACGGAGGTGGATCTTATTCCCAGTTCAACACCAGGAAGTTGCCTGATCGAATGACCATATGGAAGCTGCTTGATGCCAGGTGCTTCATGTAGTATTGCAGTTTTTGTAACTGTTGCTGTTGTTTTTCAGTGTGGGAGACAGAACCCTGGTCCTCACACATGCAAGGCCAAGTGCTCTGCTAAGGAGCTACATCTCTGGCTCAGTGTGCTGGCCTTAATCAGTAGAGATCTATGGCACCTCTTAAGAGAAAATGATGGAGAAAGAATACAGTGATTTAAAGCCAAATGAAATCACAGTACTTGCATCATAGCATAAAGGAATCATTCCAATTTGGCCAAGGGCTAGCAATAGATACCAAGCCTTGGCTCAGATGAGGTGGCTTTGAACTTACAGATGGGGAGGGAAAAGCATCTTCATGTTAGGGAGAGCTCTTACAATTGGAGGATGTTCTATATCCTCTTCTTAGAGGCAAAAAAAAAATTACAAAAGCAACCACTTTCATTTGTTGAATTTTGTGACATAACTGGCACAAGACTGCCTCAATATTGTCAAGTGGTCAACGGACATGTCTGAAAGTGGTGACTAATTAGGCAGGACCTAGATGGTTATGCTCCCTTGCCTTTTTTTCCCCCCAACTTGGCATAGGCTAGAGTTATTTGGGAAGGGGAAGCTCAATTGAGAAAATGCCTCCATCAGATTAGCTGTAGGTAAGTCTGTAGGGATTTTCTTGATTAATGATTGATGTGGGAGGGGAGGGCCAGGCCACATCCCATGGTCCTGAGTTGTATAAAAAACCAGACTGAGTAAGCCACGTGACACAAGCCCATAAGCAACATTCCTCCATGGTGTCTGCTTCACTTCCTGCCTCCAAGTTCCTGTGTTGGCTTCCCCCCACTGATGGACTGTGACCTGTAAGGCAAATAAACCCTTTCCCCCACAACTTGCTGATGGTCATGGTATTTCATCACAGTAGTCAAAAACTAAGACACCCTTCTTCCCTATCTTGGGGCTCATGTGATCTTTAAAATCTGATTTTTTTTTCTTGGCAAACAAAAAGATCTGAAAGTGGTGGTTATGAATTTTGAAGAAATGGTTTGGAATGGTAATTCCCTGCTCTTTTTATGAGGACATCTAGCACTGACAACACAGTCCTTCAGCTGGAAAAATTAGAAAAAACTGAGTTATCGGGGCAAAACAACTGGGTTAAAAAACAGGCATTGCTTTGAAATGCTAGCATGTATTCCAGTTAATAGTATTCTCTGACATCTACCTTAAAAGAGCAAGTAAGGGGAGAGTGATGGCATGTGGGGAAAAGGACAAATCCTGAGTGTTTTCTCTCCTACACAGAAGCTAGATTTAAAACATAGACATGCCAGGAAAGCAGAAGGGGGGCTATTAGGAGGAAGGGGACCAGAAGGAGGGAGGAGGAGGGACAAGGATGGGTAATGGAGGAGCAAATGTGAGCAAATTATATATTATATATGTACAAAAATCTCATACGGAAACCCACTGTTTTGTATATGAGCAAAAATTTAATAAGAATAGAAAAAAGGATCAAGCAAGTCAGCAAATGAGAATGAGGTCTAAGCTCAATCACTTAAGAGCAGGAGCAGCTCCCAACTGAGCTATACTACACTTAGAAGATGTCATCCAGCTTTTCTTACAGATGTCCAAGATCAGGGTTTTACTGCTTCTTTTGCTAAGTACCATCAGGGTGTCAAAGTGATTTTTGTTTTTGAGATGTTTTGGAATAACCTAAAAGTCTGTGAGACGCAGAACAAGATTGCAATATATTACTTATTGAAGCTGAGGGCTCTCCTCTGTCCTTGTGTGATTGATTATTTCCATTATTTCCATACTAAAGAAGCAGCAGTGCATATTGATAGAATCGTATCACAGTATGTAAAAAAAATAATGACAAGGTCCATGAAGTTCACAGAAGTGGCAGAAATGGACCTATACTTTAAACTGCTGATGAAAACCTGGACCTTTTGTAAAGGAAGCCTTGAAGACAAACAAGAAGTGAGATTAGCCAAATAAGTGGGAAATACACTGTAAGGTACAAAGCTTCAAGTATTTAAAGCATTGAATATTTATTTCTGTGCCTTGGTACAGAAATTATGGTATAGCTGCTACCTTATCACTTCCTATAATATTGCCACCATTTGTTAGGAATAGGAAACTTTAAAATAACTTAACTTTTGGACAGTATAAAAAGTACAAATTTCTTACCAAGGCATAAAAATAAGTATTCATGCTTTAAAAATAGACAAAGTCAAATACCAGACGCTGTTGGAATGAAGCACATTGCCTTGGAAACGAGGAAGTTAGCAACTGAACAAATACAAAGGAAGATTTCTATTTTTAGCAAATGCTTATAACTCAAAAAGGCAGGTGGGAGATTTTATTATATGGTAAGTACGCCATCAGCTGCTGAGAAGATTTAGTGAAGTGCCCAGGGCAGTTCTGGGTGCACATGAAGTGCTATGTCTCAGCTGCTATCATTGCTGTTATTCTTATTAACCTGGTACTTGCCTTTGTTTATTTCTTTTTGGTGTTTTTGAGACAGAGCCTCATATAGCCTTGGCTAGGCTGGAGCTTTCCATGTAGACGAGGCTAGCCTCAAACTCATAGAGGTCCTCTTGCCTCAGACTCCCAAGTGCTGGGGTTAAAGGCATCACCACCATGCCTGGCCCTTGGTGCATTTTCAACTGAGTTTCTTCTATAATTTCATTTGATTTGGTAACATTCAACCAGAAAGCCCAGTCTATGTATTTCTGACAATTGCTTACAATCTCCAAGGATAGGAGAGCAATGACTAATAAGCAACCTCCTAGAGTATTCAGTTACCTTGAAAGTAGTACTTTTATTCACTAGTGCTCAATTGACTCTAAGAGAAGCAGAAAAAGATGTATTTACAACTTCTTTTTGTTTCAGAAGGATACTGTTTGCTCTTATGAGCTGACAGTGCACAGGCAAACAAACTCAATTATTCACCATTTTCACCTCCATGGGCTTTAATTATAGTTTAAAGGATGAGGTTGCCACTCTGAAACTACTTTTCCACCACATTATGGGCTAGAAAGACGGCTCAACTGTTAAGAGTGAGTATTGCTGTTGCCGAGAACCTGCACTCAATTCCCAGCTTCCACATGAGGCTCCCAACAGCCACCTGCAGCTCCAGTGGCGGGAGATCTCATGTCTCTGGCCTCCACTGGCACTTGCTCTCTGGTGCACACCCCCCCCCCCCCAACTCATACATACACATAATTAAAAATCAAACAAATCTTTAAAACTTATAACATTACTGACAAAATGAAAAGAAAATGTTAGTGGCCTCAGTTTGGGAGTCTAGTGTTACATAAAGTTGTATTTGGTCTTATGTTACCAGGCATGGCACAAAATGAAGCAATTGATTCAGCTGAATAGAAAACACAAGCTTCAGTGACAATGGGGAAAAAATTCCTCAACATTAAGTGCCTTGACCAGGGACATACATATGCTCACAGTTTCAGATCCTACCAGCTACATGTGTTGGAATATGGCTAGAAACGTAGGAAGAATTGGGACTATGAAGGGGCTTTCAGCTTACTTATTTCGGAGACTCCTTAGGTCTTTTTTGATCTAGCCCTCCACAATGTCAGTAATAGCATTATTTTTTTAAATAATGAAAGCAGTAATCTGGTAGTAACAAGGCAATGATAATATTTCAGGCTTTCAATGCATAGTAGCTACAGAATGTGAATGTTTAAGTCATATCAAAATGCCTCTAAACTGGGGCTGAAGAGATGGCTTAGCTCTTCTGGAGGACCTGAGTTTGGGTCCCAGCATCCATGTTGGTGGCTCATGACTGCCTGTAACTCTAGCTCCAGGGGATCCAACACCTCTCTGGCCTCTGCAGGCACCTGCATTCACATGCAGACACATACACAAAATTAAAGTAATAAAAAGAAATTCTTTAGAGAAAATACCTCTGAATTGTTACCATGAAACATGGTTGTGATGTTCACATGTCAGTTTACTCTGTAATATAAAGACATTTTTCTGCTATATTGGTGGAAATTTAAAACTAGGATAAGAAATGACTTAAAGTACCTGAGTGAAATTTCCATTTGAATGTTATAAATTAAGAAAAAAGCTTTTCTTAACTATATAAAAAAGGCCCATAGAAGTCTGCTTCTCATTGAGTTCAACTTATCCAGACCCCACTGTGCTCCACAAGACTACTGGGTCCCTGATGTCAACACAGATCTTTGCTATGGTGGGGTGGGTACCTAGGTAACAGTCAGGTAGTGAGCAAAGACAGACAGTAGCTTCAAAACAACACCTTTTGGGGTCTTTTAAATCTGAGTGGAAAATAAAAACCATAATCCATACCTTATATTTTCCTTTAATAATGCCTTCAAACAATCTTTCCTTGGTTCCGTAGAAAGGCAAACAGCCACTGAGCAGGATGAAAAGGATCACGCCACAGCCCCAGACATCGACAGGCTTTCCGTAAGGCTCTCTCTTGACTACTTCTGGGGCCATAAAGTGAGGTGTTCCAACGCGTCCTAGATTTAAAACAACAACTTTATGGAAAACTGGTTTTATAAAATGAAGTTTTTTTTTCCTACTTGAAACCTGAAAGTAAAAAAGCAATATCGGACGGGCGATGGCCCAGTACTTGGGAGGCAGAGGCAGGTGGGTCTCTGTGAATTCAAGGGCAGCCTGGTCTACAAAGCGAGTCCCAGGACAGCCAGGGCTATACAGAGAAGCCCAGTCTCTAAACAAACAAACAACAACAACAAAAACCAATATCAGTGTTTTTCTACCACTTTTTCCCCTTATAAAAGGAATTCATAGAAGGAAAAAATAGTTTATCTGACCGCTTTTTGAAAACACTGGGTTTAGAACAGGACCCTGGTACTCTTCTCTGAATTCTGCATGTTATATAGTAGGTCTTTTATTTCTTGCTTCTTCAAGGAGTTTAAAGGTTCTAATTTAGAGTAGGGGCAGGGGAAGAGTGAGTTGACTGAGCCTGCACCTGCTGGGGAAAAGGTGGAGGGCCCACTTGGATAGAGGCAGGGGCAGGGGCAGGGGCAGGGGCAGGGGTATAAGTGAGCAAAAATTTGGTGGCAAAACGGTTACTTTTAATTTATTAGGTTGATTGTAGCAGTTCTCAATGGCTACTGGAATGGGAATTATCTCACTCCTAATGTTAACATTTGAAGAGAATTGAGAGCAAACAAACGTACACTAAAGCAAAATCAGGAACTCCCTCCCATGCAATCCTCCTGTGTTTGTTGTTGTTTTTCGAGACAGGGTTCCTCTGTGTAACGACCTTGGCAGCCCTGGAACTCGCTCTGTAGACCAGACTGGCCTCGAACTCACTGAGATCCGCCTGCCTCTGCCTCCCGAGTGCTGGGATCAAAGGCGTACATACCTGGCCCATAGGAGTTGAGGGTCAAAGTACCATCTGACTCTTTGACTCTCATCTTCTTTAAACAATTTTCCTTTTTCCTCCCTCTGGTACTAGCTGCTTGCACATTATAACCATCTTTAACTGAGTATCCTCAGGACAGTCTTTTCCTCTCTGGAGGAGTAAAAGGCTTAAACTCTAGGGAAAGGACTTTGCGGGTGAGCCACTGCCTACCAGACTTGGCAGCTCTTTTACATTTTGCAGGCCCAGCCCTGCCTTCCTTCCTCTGTCTGTTGGTTTGACTGCCTGTCTCTTCTTATGCTGAATCCAAGATCATCTTTACTTTGAAGATTGCAAAGGACTTTATCTCACTGTGGTCCAGAGCCTAAGAAATCTTTTAGTCCATCTACAGAGAATATATCGCAAAGGCCTGTTTGGTGGTTATCAAACTCAGCTGGAATGGAGAGGGCTAAGGAGCTCCGCTGCAGATCATTCTGGTTTCCCTTCCATTCCTCATAATGGAAGAGCTTAAGCTCAGGGCTCCAACAGGGAAAATACCTTCTCTTAAAATGTACAACAAAAACTCAGTACCGACTACAAGGATCTGATGAGAGAAACAGTTTTTATTTCTGGATTGTCTGATTTGCTTTCTCAAGCAGCATAAAGGAGCTGAAGTATTGGGAGCTGAACTTTCTGGTTCATTGGCAGCTTCCATAAGGCAGGGTCCCAGGATAATAAACACTCTTCTGATGGACAGGGCAGAAGCTGGCAGAAGTAGGGAAAAGCAGGGCCAAGAGCTCAGGGTATCATTTGAAACATTGCTCCCAGGACCCATCCGGTACCTGCTGAAAAGTTCACATGGTACTTTGACACTCAACTCCTACGACTTCAGGTAGAGTGACTCATTGTGTGTGTGTGGGGGGGGGGGGGCTTTTTGTAGGGAATAACCCAAAGCACCACAGTTTAAGTCCAGCCATGTATCTGGACTGAAGACTGCCGCCTCCACTATGGAGGAATTAGTGCTCTTTCTTTGGGAGGAGTTTGCTCAGAGATAGCAGAGACTTTTCAATTTCAAGTACATCAGTACGAAAAATTTCACCAAACTCCTTGCCTTTGCTACTAATTTTCATTTTTTTTTGTGACCACTTGACTTTTATCACAAAATTCTAAGAACAGGAAACCAATTACCAACCAAACATAGAACTGTTTGTGAAATACCTCAGATATTTACATAATATTTAAGTGCTAATTTTAATGCAATAATAAAACCCTCCCTCAAACTTCAGGGAGGGAGCTGTTCTGAGTAGTTATGCTTTCAATACTTTAGGATTTGAGTCTTCATAACACAGCCTTTTTTTTTTTAACCTTATCCCTTTTGTAGGCGTTTTACAATTTCCTGACTCCTTTTTTGCATAGGGTGTCACACATCATTCAATCTTTCCGTGGTGACTCGCAGTTGTCATCTTGGCTCTCAACAACAGATGACACTCCCAGGACCCTCACAGGTATGTAAGGATGGCTCTCTGTGATCCAATGGCCTTGCTTTGCTGTCACCTTGTCACCTTTCCTACACTTTTTGTCACCAGGCTTTCATTTGCTTTCCTCTTACTATGCTTTCTCCAGGCTTGGTAACTCTTCATTTGTTCCTTATAGTCTGCTACTGACCAGAAAATGACTAGCCACCAGAGTCTTTCTTTTCAACATTTGCAAAGTGCTAGTCAGGTCCTCAGCACCGTGGTAGGTACAGCAGATATAGAGAGGGATGAGCCATGGCTCTCCTACCCCTTACAAATCTCTCGTCTTTCCTGTTATTACATGTCCTTGATCAAATTTTGTAAGGAAGTAGGTAACCCAGATAGTTCTGGTTAGATGGAAGAGGAGGAATGACAGTTACAATATGCTTGCTTTTAAAAGGCAATAATTGTTCGCTTAGTCTTCAAGCAAAAGACTAACCCTGACAGATAAAATGACAAAAGGCATTCTAAACAGCTGGAATGGCAGGCACACATTATGAGGGACACAAATTCATACACTTTTATGAAAGCCAGGAAGAAGTCCTCCTCCTGCGTGTGGCATTTAGTTCTCAACAGAAAGGACTATGAATGGGTTTTAAGGATAAACGGTTTTACAACATTGTAATTATTTTCTAGGTTGTATTCAGGGTAAGTGGATTCTCTAAACAGTTGAGTGTTAGATGGGGGAAATGTAATGGAGTTAAGTGGTTTTAGTATGTAGAACATGTAAAGGAGATAATACTTTCTATTTGGAAGCCCAGGTAATTAAACATTCCAATCTACAGGAAAAAAGCTTTCTGTTCCAAAATTGATAAACATTAGCAAAATTTCAAAAGTACTTTAAACAATAGGAAAGCTTTTTTTCCCCCTAAGGGAAATCATGTATCCCTTTATCTATTCACGTTGTGTTTTAAAAGGCATTGCAATATTTAAAATAGTTACTTCAAGACTATATAGAAAGGTTCATTAAGAAATGACAATATTTTGACTACTAGGAAGTATTTTAGGACTGGAGATGCAGCTCAGCAGAGTGCCTGCTTAGCATGCACAAGCCCTGAGCTCCACCCCCAGCACCATATTCAAATTTGGTGTGATGGTGCATATCTGTAATCCTAGTGCTCAGGAGGTGGAGTCAGGAGGATCACAAGTTTAAGGTCTTCCTCAATTCCTTATCGAGTTGGAGGCCAGCCTGGGCCACATGAAATCCTGTCTCAAAAGAAAGTTTACAAAAAGGATTTGAATTCTAGAGCATAGAGAATAGTAATTTTTGAATAACGGACATGCTGTGAGTTCAAAACTAGTTGGAAAATAAAAATTAGGGGAAGGGTTCATAGACTTCAGGAAAATGGCTGAACATGGAGGCAAACTTAATGAATCTTCCCCCCCCCCGTCAAGATTTGTGAAATAACAGCCCATGCCATAATGAATATGAACAGAATGCAGATCCGAAGTAACAGATACAAAGTCCTTCAGTACATAACATATAAAAGGAATTTGACTCATTTTCGCTCATTCTCATGTTACTGGAAATGTTTAGCTGGAAAAGTATGTAAGATCAGAAGAACTTAACACAATTTAATTTCAGAGAGGAGTGTGACAGAGAGTGATTCTTAAAGTACAACTATAATTGATGCTCATTTTTTCAGAAGATAGTCCATGTCGTTACTGCTTGAGGTTCTCCTCAGAATCAAACTGAATGAAATGTCCTGTGTAACAGACAGCTATTTCGATAGGCATGGTTTAGAAAGCGTTTCAATTTAACATAAGCATCTGTTTTGTTTTCTTTTATAAGATAGTGTCTTGCTATATTGTCTAGGCTGGTCTCAAACTCAAAGCCACCTTCTTCCCTCGGCCTCCCCAGTGCTGGGATTCATGTGTACATCAGCACACCTGGCAAACTGACTTGAAGACTCTGTGCTAAAGGCCGTGCTTCATGTTGTTATTCTTCAGGAAAGCACTGACCATGCTGGCAGTATGGAATGGAGAACTATACAATGTGCAAAACTAAGAGACCGAGGTAAACTCTGGGCAGCATCGTGGGCTGGATTCTGTTGAAAAGAATAACTGAAGACCCCCCCACCCCATACTGGGATCTTAATTAGCATCCACTTCTATACAGCAGTGAAGAAAGTTCCTACTTTGACTTTCTTATTTTCTACTATGGCACAGGAATTTTAAAATCATGTTTTGCTTTGGTTAATAAGACAACCAGCCTATATTCTTATCTATTTGCTCTTCAGAAACGCACAGGCTGGCAACTTCAGCAGGATTCTTTGATATATAGAAAAAGGAAAATGGTAGGAAATTTAAACTTAGACATGCTGTGACCCTAGAAGGTAAACTCATGCATACTAGAAACGACTTTATTTGTCCAGGTGAACTTCCAAAGCTCCAAACGTTAACATCTTTGTGCACTGTTCTTATATTGTGCTTCCTTGGGGCTTCTTCTCTGTGAATTGTTAGGGACACAGTGGAGAAATCGACACAGCACTTTCTGCAGTGCTGGAGATGGAACCCAGTGCCGCATACACACATGCTAGACAAGTGCTCTGCATCAAACTACACCTACAAGCCCAGTCTTTTTTTTTTTTTATTTTGAAACAGGGTTTCTTAGAGTAGCCCTGGCTGTCCTGGAACTCATTTTGTAGACCAGGCTGGCCACCAACTCGGAGATGTGCCTGCCTCTGCCTCCCGAGTGATAGAATTAAAGGCGTGCGCCACCATCTCCCAGCCAGAGTCTATTTTTAAAGGACTAAAATTCTAGTTATGACAGCAGAGTTACTAAGCTGAAGACTATCTGATGGTGCTGGGTAGAATGGGGTGTGAAATGCTCAGGCTGGGTTAGTATCTAGTTTGAAATCTGACACCAACTTAAGAGTAAGCAGGTTTTGAAGGGGAAAACAAATATGTTAAAATGGTCTTACCTCCAGCGACCAGTCCAGATTCTCCTAACTGAATAGCTACCCCAAAGCCCCCAAGCTTAACGGGTGCCGAGTTTTCTTTTGAGGCGAGGAGAACACAGTGGGGCTGAAAAGAAAAAAACAACAATCAAACCCAAAGATAAGAATTAATGGAAAATAATTCAATTTGTATAAAACTAAATAATACAATATAGTTAATACTTAAAAAAATGTTGGAATTGGGTCAGCAAGATGGCTCAGAGGGTAAAGGTACTTACCCAAGTCTGACAACTTGGGAACCACAAATTAGAGAGAACCAACTCTTACAAATTGTCTCCTGCCCCCCCCAATAAAAACTACAAGTATTAAAAAATTAAACACCTATTATTAAAAAACAAATTTCAGTTAAAAAAAAAACCAAGCTTCTGAAGCTGGGCAGTAGTGGTGCACGCCTTTAATCCCAGCACTCAGGCAGGTGGATCTCTGAGTTTGAGGCCAGCCTGGTCTTCAGAGCGAGTTCCATGCCAGCCAGAGGTACACAGAGAAACCCTGTCTCAAATAAACAAACAAACACACAAATAAAGCTTCTAAACTATATAAAATGCTTGAATTCTTTGTCCTCTTCTCTCTTCTGAATGCTTTCTCTAAAGACTTAGGAATTACTTGTTTCCAAGATTAAGCTATCACTCATAAAGCATGGATGTTCAAGAAATACAGATATATTCTTTTTTGTGCAATAGTCTCTCCATTTGATTGAGAGTAGGAACACAAGAATGAGAGAAAAGAGGCCATTGCAGGTGATCAGGCCTGAGAGGATGGTGATATGGACAGAAAATGACAAGAACTAATCAAACATAACTATTGTTCTAAAGGTAAGGCTGAGAGGAATTGCTGATGGATAGAAATGTGAGAGAAGGAGGCAGGTCAAGCTTGACAAGCAGGTTCTTGCAATTAGCCTTGGAGTGAAAATAAAGATACCATTTACTGAGATGGGGACTCCTAGGGGAAGAGTTTGAAAGATGGACTATCAAACGCTAGGTCTTATAAAATAGGGTAGGGCAGGAGCTTGGATTAGAGACGTGAATTTGGGGATCAACAACATGCCAAGATAATGAAGTTTCTAAGGGAGTGACTACTATTAGAGAAGAGGCTGGAGAGTTGAGTCTTAGTGGGTCAATGGAGAGTAGAAAGATGAGGAGATTCTGGCAAAGGAATACAGAATGGTCAGACAGTGAAAACAAGATGAACATCGGAGTTTGCATCTTAAAAGCAAAGTGAAGAAACTTTTTTTTTCAAGAAGAAATGCTTAGTAGTGGTCAGTGTTACTAAGGCCATTTTAAATTGAGAACTGAGAACAGATGATTAGATTTGGCAGTTTAGGAGTCAGTGGTAGCCATGATCAAAGTGGTATTGGTGGCACAGTGGAGATAAAAATGTCCACTGGACTAGGTTCTTCAGGGAATGGGAAGAGATGATGTGGAGACAGTATATATAGACAGGTTTCAAGTTTTCTGTGCTAGGAATGCAGCTAGAGGAATATATGGAACTGAAGAAGTCCTGCCCTTGCTTCAACCTTCTAACATTTGCAATTGTAGGAAAATGAATAAACTTCCACATGCCCACCCATCTTATATGCACAATTACTGACATTCTGTGATCCTCTAAAGCTTTTTAGTACACTTATGTGTTTGTGTGTATAATTGTGTGCCATCTCAGAGGACAACTTGAACAAGTCAGTTCTTTCCTTTCACTGGGTAGGTTCTGGGGACCACACTCAGCCATCGGGGCTTGGAGGCAAGCACCTTTATCAGCTGAGCATCTTGTTGGCCCCCATTCTGCCAATTTTGCTTTACCTATCCTCATTCGTTAATTTTTTTGCTGAAGTATTCTAAAACCAATCATATAATTTCACCTATTTACCAAGTTCAGTGCTTCAACAGAGGACTTAAAAATAATTACATTTTAAAATATAAATAATTTATGTAAACATTTTATATAAATCATTACCACATCAAAAAGCAACGATTGTAATTATCTTCCTAAAAAAAGGTTTTATTTTTACGTGTGTGTGTGTGTGTGTGTGTGTGTGTGTGTGTGTGTGTGTGTGTGTGTTTGTGTGTGTGTATGCATATGGGTGCAGTGCCTTCAGAGGCTGAGAGGGTATCTGACTCCCTGGAGCTGGAGTTACACGAAGTGGTGAGCCATTTGACGTGTTGGGAAGTGATCCCTGGTCCTCTGGAAGAGCAGGAAGTTCTCTTAATTGCTGAGCCATGTCTCTAGTCCCTCTAATATTCACACTACATTCAATTTTTCTTGACTATCAAAACAATGCTTTTTAGTTGTGCTTTAGTTTAAAATAAGACCCAAACCCTAGTATTTGGGAGGTGAAGACAGGAAGATCAGGAGTTCAAGGGGGAGCCTCAGCTGCATATTAACAGTGAGTCTGAGGCCACCCTGGGCTCCAGAAGATTCTATCTCAAAACAAACAAACACCCAAATTAAATGGGATCCATGGACCATATATTGCATATATTGCTGTATTACAGAATATATTTCCCCTTCTAGTTTATTCTTTCCCCTCCCCAATTTTCGTGGTATTTATTTAAGATACTCAGTAATTTACCCCATAAAAATCCCCTACAGTATAGTGGTACCCACAGGGTTTATAATTTATGTTTTGTACTTTGCTGTATTTCATAGAGATTCATAGTTAGATCCAGAATCTCAATTAGAGTCAGGTTCAATTTCAGTTTTATGTACTGATACTTCATGTGGCTTAATTGTTATAGCTCATCAGTAAGAACATGTCTAGATGCCCTGCTTTAGTTACAGGATTCAGCTGTAGGTTCAGGTGTTATTTGCCTGACCCATCATGAGATTTACTACCAACTGTTGACTTAATGATATTAAGCATAAGCAGCCTCATTTCATAGATTCATACTTTGGGATCCTAAAAACTTAGAATCTGTAAAAATACTGAAGTAAAATTTATATAGCATGAAATGTGCACATCATAATATACTTTAATGGAAAAAGATATTTAAATCTACAGGAGGCTCCTAAGCATATAGCTGATCAGTTATTATTGCTTTACTTTTCCAGTAGACAGAGTTTTAAGTGTGTACTTTATTAGAAGGGGAAAAATAGAAATTCACTCTTTTTTGACTATAAGGTTTTGACTTTGATTTAGCAAGTAATTTTGGTGCCTAATAACAGTGATACAATTATTCATTTGCTCTGTCTATACCAGAGATTCTCAACCTGTGGGTCATGACCCCCTTGGGGATCACATATCAGATGTCCTGCAAATCATATATTTATATCACAATTCATAAAAGCAGCAAAGAAATAATTTTACAGTTGGGGTCACCACAATGAGGAACTGTATTAAAGGGTCACAGCATTAGGAAAGTTGAGGACCACTGGTCTATACATATAGGTTTTAAAATAATAATACCTACAGAAGCAGCAGCAAGATTAGTAACTATGTATGATTTCTTTGTGATTCTTTCTATCATTAAATTATATAAGATAAGTTCAGTCATAATATTATTTCACTACTGAGCAAAATAAGAGGCTGTAAGTTCATACTGATACCAATAAATCAGGAAACAAACACATAGGGAGGAGAGGAGATACCTTTCTCTGGCACAGAACTCAGAGATCCACCTGCCTCTGCCTCCCTAGTGCTGGGATTAAAGGCGTGCACTACCACACTTGGCAGAAATGCCTTTCCATAAATAAGTAAATAAAATATAATGTTGGAATCAGAAAATCACCATCGGCAGTTTTCATGAACATAATTGATCCAGGTAAGAATCTCCAAGAATGCTAACTAGTTGGGCAAAGTTTGAAGAGTGATAGGATATGTATATATTCTTCAAGTACCTCCCTACAACACACTTACTAATTACAAAAGGGGAATAGTAATATTTCAAGGGAAAGGCCTAGAAGAAACTAGCACAGAGAACGTTGCTAATAATGGGATTTGGTCTCTGATATCATGCATTGAGAAGCCAGTGACACTTTCATGGTTTGTCCTTGACATAGAGTGCAATTAGATCTAATCATGGAGAAAAGCCCAAGAGACAGTCTAGAAAGTAGCAGGCTTATAGCTCTGGATTCAAGGGTTTCAGTGAGACTAAAGAAATATCACAGATAAATGTGATCTTGTTTTTATTTTTGCTCTAAAGGATACTATTAGGGCAACTAATGAAATTTGTAACAAGGATTGTCAAACACATAATGGTGTTCTTTCAATGTAAATTTCCTGATTTTGATTACTGTACCACATAAATATAGCTTTTTTTTGTTAAGTCTAAAATTATGTCCCGAACCCCCCATCCTATTTTAAAGGCACCTAAAATAACTTCTCCATGTGGTTATGCTTTCATTTGGTCATGTAATGAGGCTCATTTAGTTTAATTAGATTTGTACAGCTTGGTGTTTTAATTACACAAAACACGCCTGTACTTCCAAACTCCAAACTGCAAAACAAATACTACTCAGAGAGGTCTAGGTTTTGTCTTCTTTTACTACCCCGCACTATCTCCCTCCTCATTGGTAGGATATAAAAATAAGAAATAAAATACATAGAAAATACCCGCATTTCCTGTAATGCGCCCTGAATATATAGAGGAGGTTCCTTTCTAACTGCTTCTATTTTCTTAGGGAAATGAAAAGCAACTAGCAGGTGAGAGTAGGGAAGGAAATGGGGTTGCTGGCAGTGTGAGAAGGTTGAAGGCGTGAAACACTATTTTTGAAGGAGGATGAACTAGGGCAGTGACTCCCCAATTTTAGCATCAGCATCACCCAGATTGTTGGGCCTCATCCCCTGATTTCCTGGCTGTTGGGTCTGGATGAGGTTTAGAGTGTACATCTGTTACAAGTTCCTGAATTATTAATGCTACTGGTCTGGAAGTCATCCTTTGAGAAGGTCTGGACTAAGGACATTGAGATT
>CABHPR010138220.1:4180-59805 GCA_902168415.1 Peromyscus melanophrys
CTCTCTCTCTCTCTCTCTCTCTCTC
The DNA here is from genome assembly GCA_902168415.1 of Peromyscus melanophrys. NCBI lineage: Eukaryota > Metazoa > Chordata > Mammalia > Rodentia > Cricetidae > Peromyscus > Peromyscus melanophrys. The sequence goes on from CABHPR010138220.1 coordinate 4,206, forward strand.
TCTCTCTCTCTCTCTCTCTCTCACACACACACACACACACACACATACACACAAGCTGCATGTGAGCAATAAATAAGACAAATACATCTATAAATTTTAAAGCACCCAATGGGCAATTAAGTCTAAAACCAACACTGGATAAGGATATTCCTAGCATCTCAAAGTATCATCCAGCATTGATGACTAATTGCTCATGCAGACATCTGTGTTATCACGTATCTTGGTGATCAAAGTTAACAAAGTAACAGTGAGCAACTGGATCACTTCTTTTCTGACATGATAACGCCGGAAGCACACGCCTCACCACTGATGTGTTCTTTCCAAACATCTTGAGCCAAAGTCTCATCAAGCCTTAGATACAATATCATTTGTGGGGTGACAGAAACTAGAGGCACAAGTTCAATGACACCCCAGGAAGCTGTCCAAGAAATTCAGAAAAGAAATGCAATAAGGGGACTGTATACGCCAAGGGTGTTCAGTGTGGATGTCCCATGAGGAACCATTTGTCATGAAATAGTCATTGTTCTAAACTATGAATTGCTGTGCTACATGCTCCTACCATGATGTCCTGCTTCGGCGCAGATCCCAGAGCAGCAGGTCCCCTAGCCCCACAGAAATATCTGGAGCTGTGAGCCAAAGTGACCCTTCTTTCTCACAAGGTGTTGACTCAGACCTTCATCATGCAATCTAAAGCTGACTAAATATAGTTCTTGTTTTGGACTCTACATGGAGCCCCCGTTTTCCTCAACTCTGTCAGAAATGGGCAGGGGTCATGGACAGCACAAAATCACCAGTCAAAAACAAAGCTTTGTAAGAACAAAGGAAGGTGATCATAACCTTCTAGGGGAGTTTCTGAATCCCTCAGAAAATAAGGCACCTCTTGGAAGCCGGGCGGTGGTGGCGCACGCCTTTAATCCCAGCACTCGGGAGGCAGAGCCAGGCGGATCTCTATGAGTTCGAGGCCAGCCTGGGCTACCAAGTGAGTTCCAGGAAGGGCGCAAAGCTACACGGAGAAACCCTGTCTCGAAAAAACCAAAAAAAAAAAAAAAAATAAGGCACCTCTTGGAACCCCAGCCTGCCTGCTCGATCATTCTTCTTGCTGCTTTATTCTTCAGTCTTTCTCGTCTGACATGGTGGAAGTCACCTCCACAGCTTAGGAGTTCACAGGACAGATCAGTTACACAGAGACGCTGACCAGTAGGCATCTGGTGCCCATTCTACACTTCCAGAGCAGTCTGAATATGGCACACTAGGTACATGTTCTCATGTGGGCCAGTAAGCCCTGGTGAGGGTGGCAAGGTCTCTATGGGAAATATGGATGCTACAGTGAATTTGGGGGGTGTTGGCAGAGGTCTTAAGAAGGCATCCCCATACACATGGATATAAGTCCGTCAGGAGACAGTTACTGCTGTTTGAACACTACAGACCTGGGAAAAGCATGGAATGATGCTAACATCTGGGAGAAGCTGTATATATCTGAGGGTGCACAGCAGAGTGTTTCTTGGGTAGCCAACTTGTCATTAAAAGTACCATAGATTAGGATTTGCTTATGGGCAGAGGTTCTTATATTTAGTCATGGACTATGCTCTCAAATTTGTTGTTGGCATTTCTAAATTTAGTCAATGAATGTTTAGGCTCTACTGTGTTGGAGACTTAACTGATTGTGAAATAATACTGGCATTCCAACCCCACGCTTCAAAAAGCTAAGCATTCTATGTGGACCCTGTATGCATATCATAAGAGATTAGCTCCATTTAAAACAATGTTTATGTGTATGGTGTGTGGTAAATGTGTGGTGTATGTATTTGTTAGTGTAAGTATGTGCATGTGTGCATGTGGGTGTGTGTGTTCATACATGTAGAGGCCAGAGGTAGACTCTGGGTGCCTTTCTTTAGCCATTTTCATGTAGTTTTGAGACCAGGTCTGTCATTGATCTTGAAACTCATTGACTTGGCTATGCTGGCTGCTGGCCAATGAGCTTCAGAGAGCCGCCTCTCTTGTTTGCATCACCCAGTGCTGGAGTTTCAGGAATCCATTGTCATGACCATTTTTATTTGTGTGCTGGGGGTCCAAACCCCGGTCCTCATGCTCATAACAAACACTTTGACCACGGAACCATGTCATCTCTCTAGCTCAACATTAGCTTTCTTTATAAGCAGTATCTTATGAATGCGTATTTTCTTTGCACAGTAACTCCTACCTTTAAATGCATGTAATCTTTTCATTCATTGTTTGTTTTACCTTTGTAAGCTGGCTCATAGCTTTTCTGGGATACATGTGGTCCAGAATCAGCAGGATCTATGTAAATATATAAAATAAAGTCATGATGATATTTCTATACCAGTCCATACAAACTCCAAGTGTAATACTAATAGTGACACTGTTTTGACAAAATAGATGTGATTATTTGATAATGCTTTATTGTGTAGAAAAGAATTTTATATACAGACTTTGAATAGAGAGCTTGCGTCCTACATGAGCATGTTTTACAGAACCTCAGGCTCATTCAGCAGACATCATTGGTTGGCTGTCCGTTTTCCTTGTGGTGCTGGGATTGAACCCATGCCAGGCGGGTGTGCTGCCACTTAGCTCTACTCCCAGCCCATAGCTGGCAGCCTCTTTTCACTTTTGAAAAGCATTCTCTAAGGTTGTGGCTTCACTTCCCATTCTGCTCAAGCAGCACCAGTGGCCTGAGTTTTGAACTGACCGTGGTCCAGAGGCTTTATGAAGTACCAAGCTTGCTTAGCTTTAAGAGGTTCAATACAGTATCCCGAGAGCCGCCTGGCTCGGACATAGATGTTAGACTCAGGATACCTTCCTTTCACCACGCACCTCCAGCTCATGACGTCATTAGAGGAGATCGCGAATCCATGTTGGCAAGCTTGCTTTATGAGTCATTTACTCTGGAGGTTCCTCGCCTTTTGTCCTTGCTGCCCCAGGCTCCTCAGGCTACACACAGAGTGCCTTCTGTCCACAGAGCAAGTCACTCAAGAAGGTTATCCAGGCAGTGGGGTGCAGGTGCTCTGTCTCCATGCCTGCAGTGAGTTCTGTCTTTAGGGATATTTCTGTAATTCCTTGATCTAAGGCTACAGGATCCTAGCCAAAGGGAAGTCTTCCTTTGTCCCTCTAAACAAATTATCTTAAGCCAGCTGTGAAACCCACGTGTCCTCCTCATGTCAGTAGCCTAAGCCTGGGGTCTGGCATTTAGTTGTTCAGTGATAAGAATTCACCTCATGAACAGTCAAGTTTAAGTCTAAATTTTATTTTTTCCATGCTTGGGTCGTTTGGTGTGAATAAAGTCTACTGTAAAGAACAAATGATTTGCCACCATTTTAAAGTAATTTATGTGATAACTTACATCAAAGGCCTTTGGGCTCTATGCTGATGAAAGACATGATGATTTTAACATAAAAGCTCTTAACTATTTTCCTTTAATCCACATTTCAGATTATTTGAATACATTTTGCTCTATAAGGATGGAGTGATGTTTCAGATTGAACAAGCTACCAAACAGTGTGCAAAGATCTCCTTGACAGAACCCTGGGACCCTCTCGACATTCCCCAGAATTCTACCTTTGAAGATCAGTACTCCATTGGGGGGCCTCAGGAGCAGATCACTGTCCAGGAGTGGTCCGACAGAAAGACAGCCAGATCCTGTAAGGATGGAAAGGATTCGTGCATTGCATCTCAGGGTGTATGCTGGGGAATATTGTCTTTAAGCCCCTTAAGGAAGGGAGTTGTTAGGGGAACTTACATGCTTAGATGAGTCTTAAAGCCCATGTAAGCCCCCTTGTGTAATTTGCAACTATGTATAACTACTTTCTTAGTGGGTCTTGAAACACCTCCATCTCCTAGTGTCACCTGCATGTCTCTGTCACTTTGGATCTTATGGACTCACCCTTTACTGTAGACTTTTTATGGTCTCCATGAGGACCGTGACCTGAGAGGAATTCTTTCCAAGAATCCTCCTGCATTAGGTGCCAACATTTCCTTCCACCATCACTTTCGAACGCGGCAGTGTCCAGACCTGCTCTGTTATTCTAAACGCAAACAGGCCTGCTTTGATATAAAACTATTCCTTTTAAATCTGAGTTTGTTTTGCAACATGAAGAGTAGACATTCAGTCTGTGAGAAACCGTATGGGATTTAACCAAAACATTAAGCATAAAATTGTCATGTGGTCCAGACATACAACGCTGAATATATACTCAAAAGAATGATTACAGAGACTCAGTTATTTGTACATCTCTGTTTATAGTGGCTTCATTCCTGGCATCAAACTGTTGAAAACAACTCAGATACCATCAGCAGATAGGTGGATAAAAAAAATGTGATGTATCCCTACAGTAGAATAATTTTCATCCTTTGAAAGGAAGGGGTCTGAATTCTGGCATCGGTAGTAAAATAAGTAAATCTTGAGGCCATTATGTTAAGGGAAATAAGCCAGTCACAAATGATAAATATCGTGTGTATGAAGTACCCAAATCTATCTATCAGACAGTCAGGAGCATGCTGGATGCAAGGCATTGGAGGAGAGGAAGATGGGAAACCATTGAACAAGTAAGAGTTTTTAGTTTGGGAAAGTTGCAAAGTGGTGATAATTGTAAAACAATGTGAATGCCTCCAAAATGCATCCTTACAAAGTTAAATGGTGCATTTCATGCTGGTTATATTTTACCACAAAAAAAAATGTACAGGAATTTTGCCTATCTTTCTGAAAAGGTCAACTTTTTTCCTCTTTAGATGAAACCTGGATCGGTGTTTATACAGCCAAGGATTGTTATCCAGTCCAGGAGACCTTCATCAGGAATTACACTGTGGTCCTGTCCACACGATTTTTTGATGTGCAGCTAGGCATTAAGGACCCCTCTGTGTTCACCCCACCAAGTACGTGCCAGACAGCACAGCCAGAGAAGATGAGTGAAGATTGCTCCTGGTGAACTTGCCAGGACAGAAGCGACCATCTCGGCTCTTAGCGACCCTGTCTGGAAATGGATGCAGCTCTTCAATGGAAATAAAAATAATTTTAGGAGGATAAACCCTGATGTGGGTTTTCTTGTACAACTGACTCTGGCTGCTCAGCTCCATTTTCAGTGGAGAATTCATGGCAGGCTCAACTGGCTGGTAGGGACACTTTGCACACTTCTAATGCCTGTTTGGGGCCATCCTTTCTGTGTGCAGGTGTGTAGTCCATGCAGTAGAGTAGGAAGGGGTGAGGGTGGGTACAAGGAGTTTGCCTCTGCAGGGATGGGCATTTTACTATTGCCATTAAGAACTGAAGGTGATAATAAAATGTAGAATGATTTAGTTCAGTTCTCTCCTTACAAAGGAAGTCCCTTGCTTGTCTGCACCAGAGTGGCAACAGTTCCCACTGACCTCACTCCTGCCTTTGGCTACTGCAAAATGACCCTTTAAGATTCCTTCCAGACTTGAATTTTGTGGCATGGCCCAATGGATGTAGATATTCTGCGAGGTAGTGGAAGTTTATAATAGGAAGTAATGATTCCTCTGAAGGGAAAAGCAAGTTTTAAGTAGGAGACTCAGACAATCTTAGTGTTTACATGTGAGATGAAGTGAGAGCCTTGTGTGTGCTGCTCTCTATGCTAGAGTGAGATTAGTGAGATGAACCTTCATGCATTTTCTAGCGGGTAGACAGGATTCTAAAACAGCACTGAATTGGGAGGCCCCCTAAGTCAGGACTAGAATTCTCTTTTACTCTTAACTCCTTTAAGTATTAAATGCGCTAGGCTAGCCTTTGCCTTGACTTCCCTGGAGCTCTATTTCACTACAGCTGTGTCAATATAACTTCTGCTCACGCTTCTAAGGTCAGCTCACATGTGACCTCTGCAAACTGCTCCCACACCTGCATTCATTGCACCTTGCAGCTTGGCATGCCTTGCTCACAATACTCATTATGCTGTGTGAGGGTTTCTACCCTCCATTGTCCTGGCTAAGAGCCCCTTTAGTACGGGTACCATGTTCTGTTTACTGTAATATCTCCAGCACCAAGCAAGTGCCTGGCACCTAGTCAGTGCCCTCAATATTTGTAGAGTGGAGCTCACCAGCTCTTTTGGTGTTCAGTTTCCTCATCTATTAAGCAGGGTTGGGTTTTCTGATTGCTATGGAGACTTCCAGTAACACAACTTACTATTATAGAGTCTTCTATCACTGTGTCCGTGTTTCATTTGGCCATGTATCATCTTTATTTATCAAGAGAAATGTGTGATGCTTGCTTTATGCTGAAAACAATCTATATTGTAATTTATCTATACATTTAAACACATTTAATGACATCTCACAGATTGTTCTTTGATGTGTTTGTTTCTGTAATAAATATGGATGAACTCAATTATAAGGAAGTTAACTCTTCTGTAATAAGTAAATAAAATACTTCCCATGATAAATACCAGATTGGTTATCCTCTCTTCAGAGCCTGCTCAGTTTCATCTTCCGTAAAGTCCAGTTTTCAGTTGTGTGGGTCAGAAGGAAGCTTCAAAGCCAGTCTTGATCTGTTTTTCTCCCTCGGTCCTCATCACTAATCAGGACCCCAACTAACATCAGAGTGCAGCTCTTACACCTACCCCTTGTATCCATCTCCTCAGCTACCACTAAGTCTGAGTTCTTGCCATCCTTGGCTTTGGGAGCAGTGTTTACACTTACTAGCCTTTCTCTGGCCTGTTTTCTAGGAACTAGCCTGTTCTCATTATCTGTAATGCATTCATAAATATATACCAGCACCAAGCACCTGCCCTCTACAGCAGCTGTGCTGATTCCTGGCATCACAAAGGAGAGTGAAGGCCAGCCAAGGACCGCGAAGAATGGCACAACCGCATTCCAAGAGTTCCAGACTACAAAGAATTTGTGGCGCTGTTTGCCCACTTCCCGTATCCCCACCCACAGAATAACCTTTGTCCAGTCCAAACCACAGATCTCTGCTCAGCCCTGTATTGGTGAAATTATTAAGGCCACTCCACTTAGTTAAAAGGAGATTTATTTAATGGCGTAACTTACAAATGAAGGGATATGTAGGTGGTGGGTTCTGTAAAGACGCAGCGCAGTCTGGCGGTGTTCTCTGAAGAACTCTCCTCGGGTCTACCTCTAGCGTCCACGGAGCTGGCCTATCCGGCTCTCGGGTCTCCAGGCTCCTCCCTTGGCCCCGCCTTGTAGGCGTGACAGTTGCCAAAGCCTCAATGGGGGTTGGAACTTCCAGATCAAAGCTGGAATGGCTACCCACTACAGCCCTGAGACTCTGGGCACATCCCAGGCCATATCTACAATCAAAGCAGGAAGTAAAACCTATCTTATTAATGGACACAGAAAGTGGATGTGTTTCCCTTTTTCATTTGACCCATTCTAGTAATTAAAGCCCTTCACAGAAACTAATAAAAAGCCCTGACATAGAGCCATCACTTGCTTTCTGCACTGGGCTATGGGAGTCAAGGTACCTGCCTGGACATTCTGGTGTCTGCCTGGACATTCTGGTTCCAGTCACTCTCTTATGAAGATGACTTCCTTATTGGAAACTTTGCCACATGTGACTTCTTAAAATTGGAACCTGAGCACACCTAAAAATTATTCAAATATTTAAAGAGGGCCAAAAGTTGTGTCTCTGTGGAAATGTTCCATGAGGCACACACAGTTCCCTACTCCACTAAGTTCACGTCACTCAAAAGCTCCCATTTAACTCTTGCTGGATTCTTCTACCACCTCTACCCTCAGCATTCCCATGACTCCTTTCAGGCCCTGTGCCTGCCTGTGCATTGCCCATACCACCCATGGTGTTTTCAGCTTCTCCAGATGCATAGATCTAGCCTTCCTTCAACCACAGAAGTACTTCAACTGAAGAAACAATGCATCTGTCATTCATTTCTAGTCAAAATTCCACAGTTTCAGTTGGATGAGAGAATGAGTCCCTTCAGCCAAAGATTTATGAATAATTTTTAAATGCCACTTTAAAATCAAATTGAATTTTATAGACATCCTGGCATCAATAACCATCTCTTTTACAAACATTGCTAGGGTAGTAATAATAGAAATATATTTTTATTTGCTTTAGGTGGAATTATGAACTCAGCTACCATGTGCAGAAAAATACTGAGCCAATAACTCATTGTGGGTTTCATGCATGAAAAATGATGCTTATTTCTATAATGGTTTAATTTTAAATACATATTGTTTTTATTTGGGCAAACATTGACACATGACTTTCAAATTATTTCATACTTAACTTTGCAAGATGTAGATTAGTACCATAAATTAAAGCGTAATTTACAGTGAATGCAACACACGTAGCATTCAAGCCATCGGAGTGTATGCACCTGTGTGCTGTGCAAGGCACCTACCTGTGTGTGTGTGTGTGTGTGTGTGTGTGTGTGTGTGTGTCTATTCTGATTTATATTATTGTTGGAAATGTCAGTGACTGTACACATTAACATCGTGGAAGCAATCAGAAAACCAGTTCAAGCCCAACATAGGTATGTGCTTTATTCAGTTTCTTACAGGTAAAATATCCAGTTGCCACCTTCTACTGCCTTCTCCCCACTCCCCTACCAAGCATTAGTTAGTGTTTCTGTTGCTGTAATAAAACACCATAATCAAAAGCAGCTTGGGAAGGAAAGGGTTTACTTCAACCTACAGTTCCCCATCACAGTGCATCATTGAGAGTATTCAGGACAGGAACTCGAGGTGTGAACCTGGAGGCAGGAGCTGATAAAAAAGGCAATGGAGGAGTGCTTTATTGGCTTGCTTCTCATGGCTTGCTCAGTCTGGTTTCTTACATCATCCAAGGCCACTAGCCCAGGAATGGCATTACATATAGTGATCTGAGCCTTTCCACGTCAACTATCAATCAAGAAAATAAACCACAGTCTTGCCCAATTGAGGTTCTCTACTCCAAAATGACTCTAGCTTATACCAAGTTGACATAAAGTCAGACAGGACATACCTACCACAAACAGACCCCTGACACTAACGTATACCACATGACAAGTGAACTATAGCTCTGCAGGGAATTCAGATGGATCCCAATACTTCTGATATCAGTTGCATCAGTGACTTTGATCAATTCAACAATGCCAACAGTATGAGTATAGAAGTCCTGATGTGAACTTAACTCTTTGATTACAACCCAAACTATATCTATGTCCCAAACAGCAAAGAAATCTAAAGGAGATGAAGAAGGGCACATTCTATTTGGCATCATAAATTCTCAGTCCAGAGGAGTTGTGCACATTGATGGACAGACATAAGGATAGCACAGATCTTAGGAGAGTAGCACATTGGAAAATTTCAATTCAGGTACCCCTCTTTTAAGGTATGGTGCCATAGAATAGGTCAAAATGAAAGATCTTCCCTAAACCATGACCCACATGCTTCTTTTGCTAGCAGTTCAGAATCATTTCCATGTCTAAGGACCATATATCACAGTGTAGGTTGTTCTTTAATGAAGAAGGAAAAAGCTTTAGGGAAAAAATCGTATAAGTTCCCGGAATCATGGTCCCACACTTTCAGGCCACTAATTTTTAAATGGCTTTATTGTAACAGCTAAAGTTTGTTTTTATGGTGTTTTCAATACGTAGGAATCAAAGTGTCCTATTTTTCTTTCTGCTGCTGCTAAGAGCACTATAGCCAAAAACAACCTGGGGAGGAAAGGGTTTATTTTGCTTACACTTGCACATCACCATTCATCATGGTGGAAGTCAGGGCAGGAACTCAGGCAGAGACCTATGAGGAGTGCTGCTTTAGGGCCTGTTCTCCAGGCTCACATTCAGTTATCATTCTTATACTTCCCAAGACCGCTTTCACAGGGGTGACACTGCCCATATTAGATCGGGCCCTACCCCATCAATCACTTCTCAAGGAAATGCCCCACTAAGGTAGACCATGGAGTAGAAAAAGGCTTTCTGTGCTTTCTTCTCTGATACAGGTTGAACAAATCTAAAGTGCCCCCAAGTCTGAAATTTTTGAGTACCAACATATCAATACAAATACAAAATTTCATACTGTCCTTATGTGGCAGGTCATATCCAAGATATAAATGTACTAACAATGTAAATGATTATCTTTAACCTGTATATGAAAGGTATATAAAAATATATGTTTGGACTTGAGTCACATTCCTAAAACATGGTATAATGTATATTTACATATCCTAAAACCAGGAAACAAAAATCTAAAATTCATAAAATTTTTCTCCCAAGCATATTGGATAAGATATAATCAACCTGTAGCATGTGCCTGAATAAAGCCATCAGAATTACTGTGGGGTTTCTCCATAATTTGACAGTCAAGACATACCCTGGCATATCTCAAAACCTCCAGGCTTGATGGCTTAGTTTGTGGGTAAGATAAGCCCTTAAGAAAATGTATAGCTACTATAGATTCCTTTAAAAAAATCTAATAGCTATGGATATGTTATGACTTGAATAATTTACCCACAGAAGATATGCTAAAGTTCTGATCCCAGAACTGTGTAAATGAGAACTTCTTTAGAAATGGAGTATTTTTAGGTGATTCATATGAAGTCATCATGGTGGACCCTGATCCAGTAGAATTGATATGTAAAGGGGAAAGTTAGATGAAGAGGTGGATATGTACAGACAAGTCACGTGGAGAATCCCATCTAGTCTCCTACTAGAGTCTATGAAAGAAGCTTAAAATCATTTCTCGATCTGAGCACATATAAGAAATCAGCCCTGCCAACACCTTAATGTTAGAGGCTCAACCTCATGAACTGTAAGTTAGTCCATTACTGATGGTTAGATGTTTGGTGCTTAGTTAAGACAACCCTGGGAAATATATTTTCTCTAAAAATAAGATCCTTCATGGATATAACCAACTTAGATGTGATTTCCAGGAGTTGAAGGATCCTCTGAAGCCTGCCTCTTTCAAAATCCCCCAGGATAAAGGCAAAGGGAGGAAGAGGATTGTTATCAGTGAATGCTTGCCACCGATCAGGCCCTTGGCTATTCACTTAACATTTGTTTCTTGACTAATCTTCAAAAACAATAATAATCCATACAGTAAATGATGCATCCTCACTTTAGACCCTACAAGATTTAGTGCCATGGACAAATGCCCACATCTAGAGCATAGCTGTGCTGGGGGGCAGGACCTGCATTTGGTTTACTCTGATGGCAGTCCTTTTCAATCTTTGAAAGAGTTCAGAGCGTGTGTGATCTTTCAGATTCCCTAGCACATGATGTGTGGCTTCCCAGGCCGAGGGACTAAAGAGGGACCATGTTTAAAGATATTTCAGTTGCTTCTAAGGAAACAGTAGAATAAAATTAAGAAGGATCGTAGAAAGACATCTCTGTCTTCTCTGCTTTTTCTTTCATTCCATGGCAGCATGGAATCTTGTAGGCACCAAGGATTTCAACACACAGGCATGTCCTTTCTTGCTAGGAAAGGATAGAGACAAAAACTGTGTTAGTCAAATAAAACTAAATCAGACTGATGGTGTTATGAGCAAAAACTCCAGAATTTTCAGGCTTAAAAATGGGAATAGTGACAAGAATGGGAAAAATACATAAAGGAAAATTGAACCTTTCATTCCTCCTGAAGCACTGTTGATCACCCACCTGGAGCCAGGTTCCATGCTCTTTCAGAGGTTAACAGCATGGAGCTTCCAGTGTAGAGGGTGAGACCAAATGCTTTACTGGACAAGGCTGTAAAATGAAATAAAACAATCTGGGAACTCCGTACTGTAAGAACAAATTATGGGGTGACAGTCACTGCTCCTCAGGAGACACTGAATTCTGAGTAATGGCTACCCTGAGTGGGAAGTGGGATATGAGATTTGGGCAGAGAGTCCATGGCAAATTTCTGAGGTGACAGAGTGCAGTCCCTCTGAAGCCATAAGCACCATTCTGCATAAGCTAATAACAGGCGTGAAGGGTAGAAGCATGGGGGAACAGACTCTGCATGTTAGAGACTGGTGTCCTCTTGAGAGCAGAGGAAGCCAATAATGATTTGCAGACAGAATGAGTTCAGTGGAAGGTATTACCGGCTGCGGGAATTGAGCAAGTCTGTAAATCTTTCTGAGTCTCAGTGGTCTTATAATAAGGGATAATTAGGGCCGCTGTGAAGAATAAATGAGTCATTTAACACAGTGCTCTCAGAACAGAAGCCCAGGGAACAGCAGAGCTGTTACTGTGATTGGAACACAGTGGCCTACTGGAGGCCTGGGCGCTACTCTAAGTTATGCCTTTGTCTCGTTTCCTCTCCTTGGAATTGCTCCCAGTGACCAGTGGAGCAGTGGTACCCTGTGCAGAACTCTTCCAGACCATAGAAGAATGAGCAAGCTTTCCTACACACTTTGTTTTAACTTTCGTCATCACCAGGTAAGGCCCAAAGTCTTTGGGTCTCTCAGAAGTCAATATAGCCTGAACTGTGAGAATGGCTGTATTCCTTCCTGTCTCAGTGACATTGAACAAGAGACTTCATCTCACTTCATAGTTCTTTACGATGAATGGGCACCATATGCCTAATGAGACTCTTGGACTGAATGAATACTTGCACCTGGTGATTAGTAAGGGCTGTATACAAGTTAGCCAGCATTATTATTATACTGGAAACAGTAGCAAAGCCTCAACTGCCTCAGAGAAAAAAAAAAGGACACTTTTCAAGTCACTGGGACAAAATAGCTGTATACCACTAACTAAAAAAAAATGCTCTAAAAGTCATCAGAACAAGAATTGTCAACACTGAACATCAACAGTGCATTCTAAAAATTCACTAAAAAAAAGAGATAAACTTCTGATGAAAATACATGAGAAATGGTTTTCTCAAGTGTTTTCCAATAAGACCTAATATCTTTATTTTTGCTTTCACACCCCTCTGGTTTCCTCACAGCTCCTTTAAGGACCCAGATGACCTAAATTACACCGTGTTTGTCCTGTGATTTCCCACTCTTGTTTCCATCCCCCAGAGGCAGAGTCTATCCAGATGCATTAGATGAGCTTTGCCATCAGTAACAAAAATCCTCAACATTTGAGTGTAGCCAGCTTATCCCCAGCTACAACTGGAATCAAGGAAGGATGCAGGGGAGGGGGATTTGGTGACATTCTTCAACCAGACCAAACACTAGTCCAAAACTCAACCCTCCTTATTAGCCCCCAACATTTCTTTGTGCTCTTTCTTTTTTAGAGTATGCTGGTTTTGCTTATTCCATTCAACTAGCAAGTCTTTATCCATTACTCACCTGTAAAAATCGCAATGAGAAATTGAAGAAAGATTAAAGAAAGGGGATATGTCCTTGAAGAAAATCAAGTCTGTCCTGGAGACTATGACCTGCCTTGCATTAGAACTAGCAAATAACTGTCAGAGTAGCTGAGGAATTAGAATGATACCAAATGACCTCTCGCACACTAACTGAAATGAGAGCGAAAGTTATTCACTGTATCACAGCTTCATTTTGCATCAGTAGCAGTAAACAGACAGACAGACAGACAGACAGACAGACAGACAGACACACACACACACACACACACACACATACACACACACACCTGATAGATAGGCTGTGGCTTGTTCTGCTTCTCTGATCCTCCAGTATTCACCGCAATACCTGGCTCAGGTTTGATTTTATTAATAAGACTTTCTAAGATTCATGTTACATATGGCACCCAACTTGTCGGGTACGAATTCTCGAAAAAGCTACTTGCCTGTGGCCTTGCCTGCCCCAGCTCAGACCAGAGCTACACATTGCCAGTTGTGGTGGCACACTGGTTGGATTTACTGAAGGAGGCAGAGGCAAGAGGATCCCGAGTTTGAGGCCAGCCTAGGAAGCTTGCTAGGGAGAAGTTTCGGCCGAGGCTGAGCCACAAATGGTGGCTGTGGGACCATGGAGGCAGCGGCTGCTGCTTTGAATTGCTGGCTGCTTCTCATCATGTTGGCGACTGTGGTGATGCTGCTACCTGGGACAGAGGATTTACTGCTGCTTTCTCAGAGAAGAATTGCCAGGACCATCGTGTTACAAGAAAGCATCGGCAAAGGTCAATTTGGAAAAGTTTGGCAAGACAAATGGTGGGGAGAAATTGCTGGGAAGATTTTCTCTTCTAGGGAAGAACATTCATGGTTCTGAGAGACAGACATTTATCAGACTGTGATTGCTCCAAACCACAGAGGAGGCACACATACACACACAAAAAATCTGTAGGGAACCATGACCACGCCTAACAGCAACTTTGAAATCTTCAAAAGGATGCTGGGACCCCACAAAGATAATTCCACATGGACTATGGTAAAGCCATTAAGCTGATTAACATCACGGAAAGATCAACTTTGGACTACAAACTACTCAGGACAATTTTGAGATAGCTAGCTGAGATGATCCAGCCTGACAGACTACTTGAAACAAGTCCAGCACTTTCTCATTATGCAGCAACTGGACAAATGATACAGGACTTGACAATTAACCCAAAAAATTTTCTTTTCAGGATTCCCTAAAGATGCCTTCACCCCCAGAAAGCAGGAAGTAATTTTAAGAAAACAACTCCCACATTCCCAAGAGGTGGGGTGGGTAGTTTTTTGGTCGTTCAATGACTTATGGATAATTGTCATTGTTTATGATGGTTGGCTACAAGTTGTTAATTATTAATGGTCAGGAAAAAAGCTGAACAAGGAGATTAGATTTAGAGTTTTTGTTTGGAAAAAAAAGAAAAAAGAGAATATAGATATGAGGTAGATCATTGAATCTACTCTGAGAAAAAAGATAAAGAAGTAATAGGATAAATGGGTAGATCATTGAATCTACTCTGAAAAGAAAAAGGGGAAGATATAAAAATGACAAAAGGTAGATTATTGAATCTATTATGAAAAGAAAAAGAGAATATGGATATGATCAGATAAAAAGGTCAATTACTGAATCTACTTTTAAAAAGAAACTACTTGTTTTAAATAGGATAAGTAATTTTTTTGTCTGAGTTTATCAAATATTAATGGACTGGACATTGTTATATATTAATGGAGTTTTTCATCTGAATCTGTCAAATGTTAATGGACTAGACATCATTAATGTAATTCTTGACTGTATATATTGTATATACTTATTGGATATAGTTTTTCTTGTATTAGTTACAAGCTTTTTTAAATTTTAGAAAAAAAGGGGAAATGTGATGATAGTGTTCCCCAAAATATTGTGAACCCTAATAAACTTATCTGGGGTCAGAGAACAGAACAGCCACTAGATATAGAGGCCAGAAAATGGTGGCACACGCCTTTAATCCTAGCATTCCAGAGGCAAAGATCCCTCTGGATCTCTGTGAGTTCAAAGCCACACTGGAAACAGCCAGGCATGGTGACCTACGCCTTTAATTCCAGGAAGTGATAGCAGAAAGTAGAAAGGTATATAAGGCATGAAAACCAGGAACTAGGGCTGGTTAAACTTTTAGGCTTCTAGCAGCAGTTCAGCTGAGGTTCATTCTAGCTGAAGACTCAGAGGCTTCCAGTCTGAGGAAACAGGACCAGCTGAGGAATTGGTGAGGTGAGGTGGCTGTGGCTTGTTCTGCTTCTCTGATCCTCCAATACCTGGCTCAGGTTTGATTTTATTAATAAGACCCTCTAACAGTTCGTTTTACAGAAGATTGTATCCGTTTATCATTATCTAGTTCTGTGACTATGAGATAAATGTATTGTGACTAAAGCTATGGTGGCTTTCTTTGAACTGGTTTGCCCCTTTACTTTCTCTAGCATTTCCATCAACATGTCTTGCTCACTACTTAATCATATTTAATGTTTTTCTCCCTACTCCACAGTGGCTACCTGTGCAAGTGGCCGTTGGCCCCTGGGCCTCAGTAACAGTCTTCTCACTCTCTTGCTTTTCTCCTTACTCCCCTATCATCTATTTCTACAGGATAACCAAAGGACACTACTAAAACGTAAGTCAGATTTTGTGAGTTTTCTGCAGAACACCCTCTACTTCAGGTGGGTCTTAGACTGAAGTCTACACCCATTGCTTCTACTGCTATGGGACCTGGCCACATTGTCCTTAGCTCTTCTGGACCCAAAGACTGAAGATGTTACTACAAGCTTTTCTATTTAGGCATATATAGTTTCTCAAACAAGATGAATTCATTGCAATCAAAGCCTTGGCTGTGACTTTCCTCTGCATTGAATGTTTCTTGCTGGATCCTCTGCCTGGCCTCAATTTCAATGGCTTTTCTTCAGAGAGGCCTTTCTTGACCATCCTATCTAAAGGGCTAATTGCTCAGTCTACTCCATTACTTCTTTTCATTCTCCAGGTGGATTTTGCCACTCTGGCTTTTTAAGGGCTGTATGCATTATCTCCTTTCTTTCCTCACCACAATGCTGGCTTTGTGAGACCCGGAATGCGTCTTTGATTGTATCCCCTCTTTCAAGAAGACAGCCTTGAACTTAGAAGCGATATATATGGCTTGGATACAGTGTGAATGTGTCCACCAAATGGTCACTTGTGATGGAAGTTTGTTTCTCCATGCATCAGCATTGAGGTTATGGAACAGTTAAAAGGTAAGACCCCATGAAAGGCAGCTAGGTTATAGAGAAATGTCCTTGGAAATGGCTAAAGCTTCAGAGACTGAACCAACTCTTGCTAGAACAGATTGTTACAAAGCAATATCCTCTCATTCATTTGGCTTCTTCTGCACTTGACTGTTTCCCTTTCTGCTTCTCTGCCACATCACAAAATTCCAGTAATGCCATTACCAGAATGCAGGCACCATGCTCTTGAACTTCTGTAATTGTTAGCTTCAGTTATTTTTCAGAGAAACACATAATGACTGAACTCAGAGGGGTCAGTAATGCTTAGTGAATGAATACTTATTTGGCCTGAAAAATATCCTTGTTTGGAGACTTCCCAGAAGCTCTTTTATTCCACTCTTGACTGCTGCTAGAAACTGTTCACCATGAGTTGATTTGGAAAGACAGGTACTATTGAGGGATGAAACAGGAGGATCTCACATTGCTCCCAAATGCAACTCTCTCCCAGTAAGGGAGACAATTGCTGGCTTCTGGTGGAAGTGGTAGTAGAGGAAAGGCAATATCTCCCTACCTTTGTCCTGCTTGTGTTGTTGCTTTGCAAGGCCTGGGAATGAAATGATTATGACTTTGCTGAGTTCAGCTCCATGATGCTACCTAGAGCTAACTCTTGCACAGGTTGGTAAATTGCTGAGGGATACTGCAGAAAACTCTACTTATGATGGACCTATGGACTATTTTTCCTTATGGCTTTATACTTTACTGTGATTTAATAGATATTTGACTCTAAAGTTTGGGAAATATAAGAAAATGTTACTGCAACAGAAATCTGCTGGCACATCTGACAATCAAACAGGTGAAATTGAAGAACCCAGCATTATTTTCAACTCATTTAAAATCAGCTATAGATAACTATGCTTTGATGTATTCATTCAGTGTTTTCTTCATCTAGTATATGTAATTTCTAAATTATACACTAATAATATATACCTAGTAAATAAAATCATAGTTGAAAATTTTCAATTGTTATAAATCAGAACATTTGATGCATATTTCAGTCTTCTAGGAGATGGGCATGATAATAATAGTATCTGTTTTATAGTTAGTTGTTGAGATTAAATAAAATAACTATCATAAAATAAGAGTACAGGAATTCACACAAACAAGCGCTCATTGATGGCTGCCAAGATTGAAGCTGAAACTAATTTATTTTCTCTGTCTTTAATATGTATTGTAAAAAAAAAATGGCAGGGCTCATGAGAGTGATGATGCCTGCATGTGGTTAGGGTGGACACACTTTTATGGATACGGATGGGAGCAATGGAGGACAGGCTGAGGTACTCAGATTGCCAGGAGCAGGTCACCTGGCAGATCGAAGTGAGCCAATGGATATTCCTGCCTTGGTGGGTGTCCACAGGCTTAGGGATAATTCTGAGGTTACTGAATTCTGCCTGACCCATAGGCCTAGCCAAATATTTTCTGTTTGGGGTGTTCCTCTTCCTGCAGGTGGCTGTTGCTCTGAATCAGCCAGGATCTGGGAGATGCAGCATTAGGCACCGAGTCAAAAGCTTTCTCAACTCCCCATCTCTTTTTCCTCAGCTGTCTGTGAATCCACTCAGTGTTATGAGTAGACTATTTCTGAGATGAGTCACTTGAGTTGGGGGTGAAATGGACAGACTTGGTAATTTAGCCTGCTCTGGCAGGCAGCTGCTTTGGCCCTTCCCGCCTCTACTCAGTCTAGCCCCAGTGTTCTACAGAAATATCTGGGGCCAAAGCTCTAGCAAGCAATGGAAATGTGTTGCTTGGCTTGACCTTATAAACCTTATTTTTCTATGTATCTTTGACAAAGAGAATGAAGTAGAATTTGGATACTCCTTGAATTGTGACCAACACAACAATACATGACTTTAATCTTATATCTGTCTCCAGTGTCCTCTCTATGGCTGCCAGACTCCATATTTCTCCCTCCTGGATACAGTTAGATTAGCACTGTCAAATCCTGGGTTTCAGACTCTTTAACTAAACCCTATGTAAATCAGTCTCCATCTGCTAAAACTCTCTTGTCTTCAGGCAAAGTAATGCCACTTCAGGATCCTTCCGCATCAGTCCCCATCTGAGTCTCCAGGAGACCACACTCCAGTGGAAATCTTGTTTTATGCTATTCTGGGTTGTTAGGCCTGCACTTTCAGATCTTCTCTTCTTGTTCTATGGTTACTGATCTAAATTATCCATTCATTAGATACAGCTCTTATGCTTTCAATAAAAGAATTTAGTATTATTTCAAAATGTTGACCATTTATACCATTAATTTCTGACTTTACTAAATAAGCTTGTATCGAACATTCTTCTAGAGACAAATGGAAAACTTTTTTTTCCCCTAAGTTTTTTAAACAAAGTTACTTTGAACAGACTGGTTATATTGATTGTCATTTATGGCAGGAATCTGCATCTATTGCAAATATCTATAGGAAGCAGAGGAATTGTTGAGTTAGTGAAAGCCTGAGTGATATGTATTTTGACGTAAGCAAGGCCTGTTGAGAACAGGTCCATGGTAAATTGGCAAAGCTGTTACCCACATGGGCCAGGCTCAAGAGGAATAGCAAAACTTCCCTTGGGTGTTCCAGCATGCATGTTTATGAACATGATCAGTGTGTGTGTGTGTGTGTGTGTGTGTGTGTGTGTGTGTGTGTGCGCGCGCGCGCGCGCGCGCGCGACACAAAGCCACTGCAGCTTCCTTCTTAGGGATATTTACATCCTGAGAAGGCTCACCTGCAGAGATCTCCTACCAAGAGCAGCTAACACCTCCCTCTGTGCTCTACCTAATAAACACGCTGAAGTTCCATGCTTGTGTGGAGCCTTAAGCGGCTAGAGAACCCTCATGAGCCCAGTTTCAATGTATGTGTGCCTATGTGTCTGTCCTTTCTTCATTCCCTAACCAGGGTTCAGAGACCCCAGGTGGGAAAGATGCAGCAAACATGATAGACTCTATCATTCTTAGGTTATCTGAACTATGAATTATGTGACTGAAGCTCCTTCCTGCCTTTTGACCCGATCAATACAGAGTTCTCATAACTAAACAGCAAAGGTGAAGCAATGTAAGAAGAATAACATGGAATAGAAAGGTTCCAAAATCATTTGGGCATTGTCTATACAGGAATATGATTTCCACAGAAGGTTAAACTGAATGTGGTGGTTCACATGTGCAATCCCAGCACTTGAGTAGTGGCAACAAGAGGATTAGGAGTTCAAGGCCATCCTGATCTACATGAGATGCCGTCTCAAAAAAACAAACAAAAAAGTTAAACTGAAAAGCACCATTCATGGTCTGTGTCCTGGCTAGTTTTTGGTCAACTTGTCGCAAACTAAAGTTGAAATCCAAACAGCTGTGCTAAAAAGTACTTGAGTCCTCCTCTCATTAAATCGGTCACATTCCTGTGACTGAGACGTTCTTATCAGACAACTCGACGAATATGTAATTACAAACTGATTTTGGTGGGGCAAAATCTGTCTTTTGACTGCTCTAAAAAAATTTCTAAATTTTTAAATGGAATTTGAATTGTTCAGATGGCCTTTTAAAGTCCAAATTGTTAACCTTTCAACAAAGGTACCATGGGTCCCCTTGACTGAGTGCACTGTGCAAACTTTAAACGAAGATCAGTCCTTCATTCTGAATTTCAAGATCTTCTGTGGCAGCAGTGGACATGCAAGGCATCTCAGTGTTTTAAAGGTGGGTGGAGGCTCTGGCGTAGGAGATTGCACATCAGATTGTTTTGCCATCATAAAAAAAATTTACCATTAAAATAAATTCTTGAATAGAAAAACAAATTGAGATTAATATTAAGACAGAATAAAATTGTAAAGAAGCTTACACACAAGGATGCTGATCACTGAGGTGAGGCTTGGATATGGTGCTTTACCTACAACTAGAAAAGTGAATAAAGTGAACTTAAGGTAAAGAGTATTCCAAGCAGAGGGATGGACATAGGCACACAAGTCTTGTGGTAGGAGAAGTACCAGGGTGTTACAGGAACTTAAAGAAAGCCAGAGTTACATGCCAGAGAACAACAACAACAACAAAACAGTATGAGATGAGGCTTGGCTGCAAGCCACTTGGCACTGTGACAGATTTCATCCTAGGGTTGGGGAAATGGAAACCATGGGAGACTTCTCTGTCTCATCCACATTGATGTCAGCTCACCCTGAGAGCCCCTGCTCTCTCTGACTTCTTCAGGTTCATGGTGGTGATTTGTTAAAAACATTATTTCTTTCCCCACATCCCAGTTCCTTTCAATGCCATGTTCTCCTTACCTGTTGCTTTCTATTCTCTCTCTAAGTGATCTTCTCAGATTTCCAATCTACTGCCTTGTTTAAACTCATAATTCTGTGTGGTTTCATCGACCAACCTTATGCAGATACCTTCTTGTACTACGGTTGCCTTTTTCTGTTTGCTTGTAAAATAAATTATGCATGATTTTGGTCACATGAATAGCTACATGAACCTCCCAGACTATTTTGAAAAGGTTGTTGCAAATCCATATCATCTTGATGATTGACACAGATTTTTCTATAGGGGAGAGGAGAATGAGTCATCCGTGAAAGGTCTTGAACAATGGTGGGGTAATGAACCCAGCCATCTGTGGAAACAGCTGACTGTCTGACCTTCTGATTGCCACTATTATGTAAAACACATGCTTAGAGTTTGTTTTATGAGGTTTCCACTCATCTTCCCCAAGGGACCCTGACTCAGGCTTACAATCCCCTCTGCTTACGTCCATGTGGGCAAGGGGCATCACCCTTCCCGAGATAGCGTAGGAAGAAGCCAGAAACTTAATGCATCTGAAGGTCACTATGGTAAGGTCATCCTGAGCTCTGAAAATATGACTTCTTTGAAGGCTGTGGTGGCAAATACTGACCACAGTGCTACACTTTACAGATGTAGTTTATTTCGACCTCTGTGCTGGATAGTTTTTTGTCAACTTGACACAAGCTAGAGTTATCTGAAAGGAAGGAACCTCAATTGAGAAAATGCCTCCAGAAGATCTGGCTGTAGGGCATTTTCTTAATTAGTGATTGATGGGGGAGGGCCCAGCTCATTGTGGGTGGTGCCATCCCTGGGCTGGTGGTCCTGGGGTCTACAGGAAAGCAGGCTGAGCAAGCCATGTGAGCAAGCCAGTAAGCGGCTTCTGTCCTGACTTCCTTTGAAGATGGACTGTAACCTGGAAGTGTAAGTTTAAATAAACTCCTTTCTCCTCAAATTGCTTTGTTCATAGTATTTCACCACAGGAATAGTAACCCTAACTAAGGCACCCTCACACACAGCTTGATGACATGGGTATTTTTATCTGTTTGTATAGACTACAAACCACAAAAGGACCTCCTGAAACTAAAAAAAGAACAACAGTAATTTCTTAGATAAGTTCAAAATCAGTCTTTCTTTTCTATTTTATGTCCTTTCAAATCTTCCAGAAAACCTTGGATATTGATTTGGTGAATTCACCGGAACCTGGAGTGATACAGGTTCTGCCATCCTGAAGGTGACTCTGCTGATCTCTGGGACTGTTCCTTCAGACACCAGGCCTATGCATTAGAAACCAGGTAAGCCCAGGAACCCCACTCACCTGGCTGACAGTGAGCACCTGCAGGCCTGGGTGCCACCAGTTCAGTAAGCCAACGCCCTCTGCCCCAGCGTCAGCTTTCCACTTTGTCTCACCAGTATCCCTGACTTCTACTCTAGCTCCTCCCTCTTGGTCTGGCTTGGCTCACAGTCTTCGGCATTTGGACTTGTCTTTTCCTGCCTTTCTCCGCTGAGTGCCCTCTCCTTCTTACTGGACTTTCACGTTCTTCAATGTTTCATGACTCTACCTGAAAGCAAAGTTCTCACACCTGTCTCCTTAGATGGGTCCCTCACACACACCTCCCTGAAGGCAGGGAGATGTTTACAGATTGCTGTGCAGAGGAAAGTCATTATTGTACTTTTTAGGGGAAGTTCTCATTCAACTAAGCTGCAGTATGTAGGGTGAATTCCTTTCTGTTATTCCATTATTGGGGATGGCAGAAGACTTTGTTCAAACCTCCACTGGTAGACAGTTCTCTCCAACGTGAGATCACCTGCCTTGCAGTTCCAATGTGAATATATATTTCTACTTCTGATATTTTTTCTTTCCATGCTCAGAATTTTGCCTGCATTAACTTGAGCACTGTGAATTCTACATGTGGCTCATATTCTCAGGTATCTCCAGCCACAACTTTCAAAGACTGTTGATGATATCATGGTGTGTATACAATGTTCTTCCCCAGTGTTCATAGCTGAGGCTGATTGACACATGGACTCAAGTGCATTATTTCTACACTCAGTCAAACAAGCAAAATTATGCAAGGTCCTTACTACAGTCTTAAGCAGACAGAAAGGCTTAACAGATAGCCCAGTCTGCCATCTAAGAGCCACAGGAGAGCTTCTAAAGAGTTGTTGTTTTTAACTAAATCTCAGTCATTCTATTTTACCAATAAAGACTCAGGAGTCAGATGCTAGGGTGAAAACCTGCTAGCTCAGATAGGCAGAGAAAGCACCTTAGCTGACCTTCCTTTTCCACCGATGTCCCAGAAAGAGACCTTTTGTTTTTAAATGTCATCTCAAACCAAAAGGATTGCCAAACTGAATATCCCTCCTTTCTACTTCTTGTGCATCTCACTATCCATCTTCCTGACTCCCTCTTACTCTCTATAATTTTTTTCTTCCTGTCAGCTGGTTGTTTGCTCTCCCGCTTTAGCTATGATTGACTTCATTTAATCCTGTTTACAATATTCAAGCAGAAAGCTCTTAGATTAAAGGTGTGTGTGAGAGCTGAGCCACACCACAACTAGAAACGGGTTTTTCCAGTCAATAATGCAATCTCAGGGTTCATAGTGTGATCAAATATCATGTAACAAAGCGTCCCTTGGTTTCTGTCTCCTACTGCTTGACCGCAGTCTTCCACAGCCTCCTTTCTCTTCTCCTGTCCTTGGTGCTCACATTCTTGTGCTTTTCAACTTGTTCTTGCTGATGGCAGTTTATTTTTCTTTTAGTTCATGTCCTTGTTAGCCAGTGCTTAGTGACTCAGCTGCTAATCCAAGCGCATGGTCTGGGCATTTTCTAATTCGTAAAAGTTGTCATCTAATATGATAATTTTACCAAGACATGGAAACATTTATTGTTACTAAGGCAGTCATATATTCCAGTCATGCAAACATGATAATTTAATTTGTCCATAACAATTATAACCACTATAGTCAAGACAGTATTTATCTAGTATATTTTGTTAACATCACCTTTTCTGGACATATCCTAGAGCAAAAGACATAAAAGTTAGTGCTTACTGTTCATCAAGACTGTGCTCATGTATTTTAGTGGAAAAATAAAAATGAGTAAATATGGGCACTTTTCATTTCCAATACAATGCTCTCTCAGTGTCTTCATGGCACAGCCTTATAGTTTTAAAAATCAATCACTGCTCTATCTGAAATTAACTATAAATTGTTTTTAAGAGAAAAAAATCAATTTGTGTTTTTATCCTCATAGTTTTTATTTCCTCCACTCTTTCCTTTCTTCAATATCCTACCAATACGCCTAAGTAGAGAGGAACTACTGTCTAACCGCAGAGTTAATTCAAGGAAGAAAGATTCCAGCTCTCAAATACACCCCAAAGAATAAGGTTGTAGCTCAATAAAGGAAAAGAAAACAGCATTCCCAAAGGAAGACGCCCTGGCCACTGCTCGTACTGCAGCACTGTTTGTCCACCACTGCTGCCTCTCTGGTTTCTTTTAGGTTGCCCCAAATCTTCATATCCACCTAGAGGGCTGATCTTCCAGAAACATCAGGAGAATTATCCAGGCACATTTCCCTTCGTCCTTGTGCCACCATTGTATCTGCTCTGGTCACCTCTACTACCTGAGAACCGTTTGACCTCCATCCTATTGGTGACAGACCTAAACTGAGACATAATAGCAAGGTCTCTACTTATTCTGCAGCAGCCTCTGAGATGCCACTATCCATTGGAGATTGGTTGTAGACACATACTTAATAAGTCTCCCATGTCAGAAGATGATTAAGGATGTTTGTGGTCAACCCTCTATAAAGACATATGACTAAGCTTTCATTGCTGAGAGCTGCTGTAGCCATTTTTACTAAAGGTCATTTCTTCCAGCTTTGTTTTGGACTCGGATATTTTACCAAGAGTTTTGTAGATACCTGCTTGCAATGATCTCACTGTAAGAATGACTATGACTATTATCACTCAGACAGAAGAGGCAACTGAGGCTGGCACAGGGTAATTGATGCTCTGAAGTTAAGCAGAGTGCAGCATAATGCTGCCTGCTTAAAACATCTGCCTTCCTAACTGCTACGCAACTGTGAACATATAAACTTGTGATTCATAAAATTGAAAGGTTTTGCCTGTTGTGTTGTGAGTTGTTCTTGGCTTCTAATCTGGAGGTCTGGCTGCAGTGTCAAACCCTCCATCTAAGGTGCTAATGATGGTGTCTATACACATTCATCTACCTTGTCCTATAACCTCCCTCGACAGGTTCAGTTCTCAGAATACTTTCTGGGCCTTTGCTCAGCTGCCTGATCAGCCTTATATACCCTTCTTCCTTTCTACAGCCCAAATTTGACTTACTAGAGATAGCCTGACTCATTTATCAATTCCACTTAATAACTGAGAAATATCAGGGTGAGGGAGAATGGTTTTTAATTAAATTATTAATCTAGCATGTTTTGGTGAACTCAATCCTGGTGTGAGTGGAGAATTTTTGCTGCGAGTCTTCCTGTTTGCCATATGAGGGCAGGCAGCTCTAGTTTTCTGTGTTTATTGTCACCCTCTATAAACAGCAGTGGGATTTCTTTCTACATAGAGAAAGACAAGGATACAAAAATACGACTCCAGTTACCAAAATAATAATCCTTTATACCCAGGATAAATTTCTATCTTAGAGGAAGCCAGCATGTTTATAGGCAAAATGGTAAAGGCAGTAAAAATATTGCATTAAGTTTTTTATCCTAATGAACACATTAACAGTGTCCTTTGGCATACTGGGTTCCTTTGCCTGTTGTAAGGGAAAGCACTATGCTTGCATAACATTTGCTGCTGGGAGACCATTATAGCAAGTGTCTTCTGTGCAGCATGAAACAGTATCATCAAATCCCAGTGAGTTACAAGAGGATCACTTGCTCACATTTACATACCAGCAGCTGCTCCTGAGACAGGCAGCTCTGCCCCAGCAATTTCACTCTGGGCACCATGCTGGGTGGCAAATGACAGCCCTATTTTAAACACACTGCCCTTGTGGCAGATTTTGAGAACAAGCTATGTCCTATTCTAAATTACTTCACATTGTATGTAACAGTGACTTTTCAGGCTGTGCCTTGCCCTAGAAAACTCATTTTACAAGCAGCTTCTGACTCTGTTTTGAGGCAGAAGGTTGCAGCCTGTCTTCTGACCCAGAAAATATACCATCTTCCAGGCACCACCCACAATAGACAGATAACTGACTACTTCCTGGGAATAGATAGGGAACCACCCTATAAGTTTATCAGAGAGAATTGAAACTATAACAGCAGACCACATCAGGGAAACTGGAACCCAACAGTTTAACAAACATACCAGACAACGGAAAGGGTGTGTCTCACCTAGACCTCATAAAGTGATTTGGTGGTTCTCCAGTTTTCCATGACATATTGTTTATAATATCTGTGATGCCTATTGCTGATTCTTATTGACCAAATGCATTCCCCCAGATACTAATTCACATTTGACATAATAACTCCTAGTGCCTAAAATTGTGACATATTTCAGGACAGGGTCTCAGGGGGGTTACTAACTTTAAATTAATTTAATAGGGTGGACCCTAATGTAATATATTAGTATCCTCACTGGAAAAAGCTGTTAGGATATAGGTGTAGTAGAAAAGAGACACAGGGGAAAAATAGTCATTATGGCCAGAAATGAAACCAACACTCAAAACACTTGGATGTTTACTTGGCCTCCAGAATTGTGAGAAAGTAAATTTCAATATTTAAGCTACCCAGACTTCAGTATTTCTTGTAGTAGTCATAGAAAACTATATAGTATTGAATATATCAGCAGATTTTATTACTTTGATATTTCTTTCACCCTTCCCTTCATTTAGATAATACTTGTAATATAGTATTCCTCAAAAGCATTACATAGTTACTCTGTTAAGTAGTCTATATATACTATCTGTTTCATTTTCTTAAGACAATTCTGTGGCTGTAATAGTTTGAATCTGAAACACCAGAGACACACGAGTATGTGTGTGTATGTGTGAGTATGTGTGTGTGTGCATGTGCATGTACGTGTGTTGTATGTGTGTGTGTGTGTGTGTGTATGTGTGCGTGCGTGCGTGCCCGTGTCTCATGAAATGAAAAATTTGTCCTCAATTGGTAGCTCCATTCTGGGTGGTTCTGAAGGTTTGTAGAGGTTGGCCTAAAAAGAGGAGATAGATAACTTGGAGCAGGCATGTTGTCCCTAGCTGCTTTCTGTTACCTGGTCAATCACGAAAGGAATAGCTTTGCCACAACCCTCCTGCTGCTATGACATTCTTCTCAAGCACATATGATCAAACAAACATGGACCAACCCTGTGAAATAGTGTGCCAAAATAAATCTTTACTGATGTTGCTCATTTATGGTTTTTGGTTGTCGAAATGCAAACGTAACTAATTTCATGGTAGAAGTACATTTTGTTTTGTGAGAAAATGTTCTATATATGCTTGAATTAAAAAATTCAACTCAACTGACCCCACTGTAGGGAGTGGCAATTTGATCCTAGACATGTGGATTCCAAACTAGCTTCCTGCTGCCACTATCTGGGATGACAGTACTTTTCCTAGTATTTAATGAACAAAGGGAAATTAAGGGATTATAAAAAGAGCATGAGTGATACATGATGTCTGTCTTGAGGACTTCACAATTCAGTTGAGAACACAAGTTTAATCCCAGGGAGGTTAAGATAAATGTCATATACAAGGCTCTGTCCAGAACTCTTATTTATAACTTGGATGAGGAAAATAACAGCACTGTAATAAATGATACTAAGAATTCAGCTGGAAGAAGAAGAATATTCCTTGGATAGTAAATTAAAAAACTTTAAATCTGATGAAAGAAAACTATCTTATCAGTCTTGTGTAGTTGCCCAGATCAAATGAAGTGTTGTACAAGGAAAAATAATGTCCCAAGTCCCAACTCAGCTGAGTCAAAGCAGTGAAAGAGTGTAGGATGGTGTGCAGGAAGGAGGCCCATTTCAGCTTTATGGTTTGGCTGTTGTTGTTCTTTGGCCCACCATGTCCAAGCTAACACTTATAGGGTGCCCTGTCCACAGGGCATAGCAGCCCTGTGCTTGGAGAGCCTGACAGAAAGGACACATTAGAAGAAAGCTACTGTTTTCAATGTGCTTCTACCCAGTGTGGAGACAGTACACAGTCAAATGACTGTGTAGCTACCAATTGAGGACAAACTATTTATTTCATGAGACAGGGGCACACACACACACACACACACACACACACACACACACACACACACAACATGACAGTACATGACAAGAGAGATTGAGAGATGCTTGGACATGATTCTGAATGAAGCCACTCAGTAATAGAAGAGAAGAGAAAACAAATAACTTTAATTTTTAATTTATTCTTTGAGAATTTTATATATTCATATAATATATTTCAATAATATTCACACATATCCTTGCCTCCTACATCTCCTGGATCCCCTTCCACACTTACTTCCCAAATTAACATCCTTTATTTCTTCTTAAAGTAGCCCATTGAGTCCAGTTAGTTTTATTCATGTATATGTGGATGTGGAACCACCCACTGGAGTGGGGCCAACCTATCAGGGACAATAGCCTTAAAGCAAACTGGCTTTCTGTCCCCCAAAAGTTATCAACCTTCCATAGCTTCTCAATTAGTGATGGGGACTCATGAACCCATCCCACTCCGCACTTGAATGTTGATTGGCTTGATCTTGTGAAGGCACCCAACAGCTTCTGTGAGTTCATGAGATCTGTAGTCTTACAATGTCTAAGACATTGTTTCATTCAAGTTCTCCTCAGCCTCTAGCTCTTACAATTGTTCTGCCTCCTCTCCCACTACTGTCCCTAAGCCTTAGTGCTGGGGACAGTGGATACAGATGTCTCATTTATGGACGAGCACGCCACAGATACTTATTCTCTGCACTTTGGCCATTTGTGAATTTTTGCATTAGCCATCATCCAATGCACAAAGACACTTCTCTGATGCAGACTGAGAATTGCAGTAAACTATGGGTTTAGAAATTGCCATATTTAGAAGGTAGTTTGATACTAAGCCCATTTAGAGAAATAATAGTAGAAGGTTCACCCCTAGGACACATGAGCTCTCCAGCCATGGGTTCTTCTCTAGATTTATAGTGCCAGGCACGTGCTCTGTGGAGAGGGTCAGAAATCCAATCAGAAAGGGATCGGTTACCTCCCTAACACTCATTCCTCTATTCCACCCATGAGCATATCTTTCCAGACAAGTCTTGATTGTAGCTCATAGCATTGACATCTGGGTAAGACTATGACCCTTCTTCCCAAGCATTTTGTAAAACACTGTCTGATACTATGAAAGCTAGTTAGCAGGGAGGAAGCTTCCAGGCCAGTACCAACTTCATTTTTCCAAGACTGATGACCAAAATATGTGGTGTATTCATTGCTAGGGTCTTACCATCAAGTTCTGGTGGGCAACCAAGAGTACTAGCAATAGCCTGTATTATTTTGGTAGTATCTGAGATCATCCTGACCAACAACTTGAGAGTTATCCCACACATGGCACTGGACTCATGTTCCTTCTAAAGTCATAGTTGCCAAATAAAAAAACAAATTATTTTTTTTATAAGTCCATGAAAGAAAGATGCACCTGAAGGATCATAGGGCATGGAAAAACAAGTTCTTGACAACCTAGAGAAAGGACAGGAACTAGAGAAAGAACAGGAATACAGCTAATTATATATATATATATATATATATATATATATATATATATATATACACTAAACATTGTTTCTTAACATGTTTACAGGGCAGAGGGAGCTGTGAGCCTCTCAGCTCTCCCTTATTTGTTTGTCTAAGTGCTTCTCAACCTTCCTAATGCTGTGACCCTTTAACACAGTTCCTCATGTTGATGTGACCCCCAACCATACAATTATTTCCATTGCTACTTCATAAATGTAATTTTGCTACTGTTATGAATCATAATGTAAATATATGTTTTCCAGGGGTCTTAGATGGTCCATAGGGGGTGGTCACTTGACCCATCAAAGGGGTTGTGACCCACAGGTTGAGAACCACTAATCTAAGTTGATTAACCCAAAATTAAAGGAGGAATACCTGCCTGTACCACCAAAAACATGTTTACTAGAAGGTGTGGCCTGTCAGCTGCCTTTCTTCTGTTTAAGCTGACCAATCTAAAATGAGGGCAAGGGTACCCATCCTCCACCACCAAATCACTGAAGATCCCCTGCAGCCCTCCAGGGGTAATACAGATTTCAGTCCTTCTGCTCTGAAGGGAGTCTCTGTGTGCTTTGTGCACATTCTCCCTTTCTCTCTCTCTCTCTCTCTCTCTCTCTCTCTCTCTCTCTCTCTCTCTCTCTCTCTCTCTGGTGTGTGTGCACGCGTGCGTGCATGCGTGTGTGCATGTGTGTGTGTGTGTGTGTGCGCGCGTGTGAGTGTTTCTTTCCCTGTGGTAGAGTTTGTTACTTGTTGATGCCTTCTGCGTCTCAGATTTTTCCTGCCTTGTAACTCTCTAATTGGAAGGGAAATGAACCTGATTAGGATCCCTAGATGGTAACAGAATCAAGAATCCCTCGGGAGTTTGCTAAACTTATCATCTCCTTTCTCTTTGTGATCTTATGTACTTATCA
Source organism: Peromyscus melanophrys (assembly GCA_902168415.1). Classification (NCBI taxonomy): domain Eukaryota; kingdom Metazoa; phylum Chordata; class Mammalia; order Rodentia; family Cricetidae; genus Peromyscus; species Peromyscus melanophrys. The sequence goes on from CABHPR010138220.1 coordinate 34,600, forward strand.
TGTGAATACAAAATAAACAGATAGTTGGTGAGCCATGCTGCTGTCTGGGAAGACTGTATCAGAGTCATGGTCCTTTAGCTATGATGTTTGAAAGAAAAACCTATAGGCTATAAAGGAAAAATGAGACTGTTATGAATGTGTTGGTTTTTTTCCCCTAACAAAAGGAAGGCGTATGACTTTAGTGGTGTTTATCTCAATGGTTTGTCCTCTGTGTCTATGCATCATGTAATCCAAGTCACACATATGACCTAGTACAAGTTCTTGTGGAATGTCTGGTAGCACCTGATCCCCTTACTGTTGTGTTTTCCATGACACTCTGCACTGCAGTCTCCCTAGGCTACTTCACTTCATGATCACTGACAGGTCCCCAATGGGAAGCACCCTGATGACTTTCCTGAACAGGAGCCACAACCTGAAGAGGATGTTCCATGTATAATGTCACTTTCCTGTTCAGAGTGCAAAGGCAAGGCTGCATCAGTCATACTGTGGGTCAAAAACAAGGATGATCTACTGAGATGTGAGAAAATTGGCCCAAATAGTTTTCAACCTTCAAATATTACTGGAAAACAAGGATCCATACATATTACCTATAATAAACTTCTTTAAGCATATTTTTGTGCTGTTTGTTAAGAATGAAATTGAGATGGACAGCATTTAAACACCAAACATCTGGAAATTTATAAAAATAACTTGATTATAAGTATAACTTATTGTAACAAGAATCTTAAAAAGTCTTATTAACAAAAACAAACCTGGAGCCAGGTATTGGGGTGAATGCTGGAAGATCAGAGAAGTAGAACAAGCCACAGCTTCCTCACCTCACCAATTCCTCAGCTGATCCTGTTTCCTCAGACTGGAAGCCTCTGAGTCCTCATCCAAATAGATCTCAGCTGAACTGCTTATTGAAAGCCTGAAAGCTTAACCAGCTCTAGTTCCTGGTCTTCATGCCTTAAATACCTTTCTGCTTTCTGCCATCACTTCCTGGGATTAAAGGCATGTGTCACTATGCCTGGCTGTATCTAGTGTGGCCTTGAACTCACATAGATCCAGACTGATTTCTGCCTCTGGAATGCTAGGATTAAAGGCGTGTGCTACCATTTTCTGGCCTCTATATCTAGTGGTTGTTCTGTTCTCTGACCCCAGATAAGTTTATTGTGGTGCACAATATTTTGGAGAACACAATATCACCACAACTTATAAGTAAGTATATTGTGGTTATATTCCAATATCATTTATTTGTTGAAGAATGTGTTTCACCAAAAATATTAACCCTTTTTCTGTTATGCAGGGATGCTCAAGTGTGATCCACACAATGTGGGGCAATCTGTTTGTGGTAAGCACAATCGAGAGTCAGCATTTCAAAACGTTTATGTCAACTTTGAAGAACTTTATGTCTGTTGAACCTAGGCATAATGAAATCGAGCTCCTACTTTAATCATTTGGCCTTCTAGTTTATTCTTAATTATTATATTAATAAAAGATGTGATACATGAAAGGTTGAAAAGTAAGGTGAAAGCTCTCACCACAGATTACTTAAAACACTATTGGAAAGCATAGAAAAACAGCCAACAACCTGTCTCAAAAAATCAGCAGGTTCCTGAGATAAAATCTGACAGTCAATAAAAGAAACCTGTGATGTATATTAAAATATAAATAGATACTAGTAAATAAGACATCAGCACACCAACCTAGAATCAAATTATACACCAATATGTCCTAACCAAGTAGTATTTTTACTCCTTTAACACTACACTAAAGATGACAAAATTATAAATATTCATGAAAATTTGAGAATCAAGCTAGGCTATTAAATATTAACAATAAGATGATCTGCTACAATATTTAAATGTATTCATTTATGTGAATGTGTACAAAAAGTACCTAGAGCTATATAAGCCAAAATATCTACAGTGGCTGGCCTTTTTTTTTTTTTAAATTCACATTTTTTTGCCTTTGTTTGTTTGTTTGCTTTTCGAGACAAACTTTCTCTGTGTAGTCCTATCTGTCCTGGAACCCACTGTGTAAATCAGGGTGGCCTTGAACTCACAGAGATCCACCTCCCTTTGCCTCTCAAGTGCTAGGATTAAAGGTATGCTCTACCACACAGCCTGACTGATTCACATTTTCTTATTTTGTGTATAGCTGTTTCCTAAACTTTCTATAAGAAATATAAATTTGTGTAATAAATGTGTACTCTTGTAACATAAAATGTTACATTTTAATGGAGTTTAACTTCCTACAAAAATATGTGTTTTTAAATGTGTTTGGAAGAATTTTTAATCAATAAATAATCTTTGTATACATGTATATATGGTACAGTGTTGTCAATGTAAAAAAATTAAGCTCATGCTCTAGGACTCAGGTCCCGGGGCAAAACCCATGCCCCACCTCCATGCCCCACCTCCCACACCTATCACTGCCCCAGGTGCAGGCCAGCAGGGAAGACTCTTACAGGCAGACATCCCCACCAACAACCCCCATGGGACTGGATCCTGCAATCTACAAGACCCAGTCCCTGTCCCAAACCCACCCATTCTGCTGTGACTTCAGTGGCTCCCTGAGACACAGAATCTGCTTGCTCTGATTGGACCCAGAGGTCAGTGTCTCCTCTCCTAGCCCAAGTCTAGTCCGGTCTCTAGGACCCAGGCCCCGAGGGCCAAATGCTTGGCCCCTTCCCCTGCCCATCACTGTCCCAGGTGCAGGCCAGCAGGGAAGACTCCTGCGGGCTGGCATTCCCACCAACACCCCACATCAGAATTGACCCTGCAATCTACAAGACCCATTTCCTGCCCCAAATCCACCCATCACCCTGTGACTGTGGCACACACTGAGACACAGACTCCACCAGCTCTGATTGGACCAAGAGATCTGATTACAAGAGGACCAAGAGCTCTGATAGGACCAAGAGAGGGGCCCCCTGAGACAAAGAATCCACCAATCCTGATTGATTGGAGCAAGAGTGGCCCCTGAGACACAGCTACAACCATCACAGAGTGGAACAAGAACAGCTCCCTCAGACACAGACATCTCTTGCACCTATTGGAGGAAGAGATGGGTAGATGCCAGTGCAAAAATACAAACAACAACATAAAGAGCAATATGGTACCACCAGAACCTAGTGGTTCTACAACAGCAAGACCTGAACATCACAACGTAGAAGAAACAGAAGAAAGCAACCTTAAAAATAACTTTATGAAGATAATAGAGACATTTAAAGAGGAAATGAAAAATTCCCTTAAAGAAATTGAGAAAAAGACAAACAAAAATTGGAAGAAATCAATAAATCTCTTAAAGAAAGCCAAGAAAACCAAGAAAAAAACAATTAAACAGGTAAAGGAAACAGTCCAAGACCTGAAAAGTGAAATAGAAACAATGAAGAAGACACAAATCAAGGGAATGCTGGAAATAGAAAATCTGAGTAAATAAACAGGAAACACAGATGCAAGTATAGCCAATGGAATACAAGAGATGGAAGAGAGAATCTCTGGCATGGAGGATACAATAGAGGAAATAGATTCATTAGTCAAAGAAAACACCAAAGCCAAAAAAGTTGTAACACAAAACGTCCAGGAAATCTGGGACACCATGAAAAGGCCAAACCTAAGAATAATAGGGATAGAAGAAGGAGAAGAATACCAACTCAAAGGCACAGAAAATATATTCAACAAAATTATAGAAGAAAACTTTCCCAACTTAAAGAAGGAAATACCTATGAAGATACAAGAGGCTTACAGAATACCAAATAGACTAGGCTGCCAAAAATGTCCCCTTGTCATATAATAATTAAATGACTAAACATACAAAATAAAGACAGAATATTAAGAGCAGCAAAGGAAAAAGGCCAAGTGAATTACAAAGGCAGATCCATCAGAATAACACCCAACGTCTCAATGGAGGCTCTGAAAGCAAGAAGTCCTGGACAGACATAATAGAAACGCTAAGAGACCACAGATGCCAGCCCAGACTGCTATACCCAGCAAAACTTCCAATTACCATAGATGGGGTGAACAAGACATTCCAAGACAAAACCAGATTTAAACAATACCTATGCACAAATCCAACCTTACAGAAAGCACTAGAAGGGAAACTCTAATATAAGGAAGTTAGATGCACCCATGAAAACACAGGCAATAGATAACCCCACAGCAGCAAATGCCAAAGAAGGGAAACACGTACACACTACCACCAAAAGATAACAGGAACTAACTATCACTGGTTATTAATATCCCTTATTGTCAATGGACTCGATTCACCTATAAAAAGACACAGGCTAACAGAATGGATATGAAAACAGGATCCTTTCTTCTGCTGAATACAAGAAATACACCTCAACTTCAAAGACAGATGTTATCTCAGAGTAAAAGGCTAGGAAAAGAATTTCCAATCAAATGGACTTAAAAGCAGGCTGGTGTAGCTATCCTAATATCTAACAAAATAGAATTCAAACTAAAATCAATCAAAAGAGATCAGGAAGGACATTACATATTCATCACAAGAAAAAAATCCACCAAGATGACATCTCAATTCTGAACATTTATGCCCCAAATACAAGGGCACCCACACATGTAAACAAACATTACTAAAGCTCAAATCACACATCAAACCCCACAAACTAGTCGTGGGAGACATCAACACCCCACTCTTACTAATGGACAGATATGCCAGACAGAAACTTAAGGGAATTAAGGGATCTAACAAATGTTATGACTCAAATGGACTTAATAAATATCTACAGAACATTCCACCCTAACAAAAAATATATCTTCTTCTCAGCACCCCATGAAACCTCCACATGCTTGGTCACAAAACAAATCTCATCAGATACAAGAAAGGTGGAATAACCTCCTTTTTTTATCAGACCACCATGACTTAAAGTCAGATTTCAATAACAACAAAAATTACAGAAAGCCTACAATTTCATGGAAACTGAATAATGCTCAGCTGAATTACCAGTGGGTCAAGGAAGAAATAAAGAAAGAAATTAAAGACTTCCTAGAGTTCACTGAAAATGGATGTACAACATACCCAAACTTATGAGACACTATGAAAGCAGTTCTAAGAGGAAAATTCATAGCACTAAATGCCCACATAAAGAAGTTGGAGAAATCTCACACTAGCAATTTAACAGCACACGTTAAAGTTCTAGAACAAAAAGAAGCAAACTCACCCAGGAGGAATAGATGCCAGGATACAATCAAATTGAGAGCTGAAATCAATAAAATAGAAAAAAAGAACAATACAAAGAATCAATGAAACAAAGAGTTGGTTCTTTGAGAAAATCAACAAGATGGACAAGCCCTTATCCAAACTAACCAAAAGACAAAGAGAGAACATCCAAATTAACAAAATCAAAAATGAAAAGGGAGATATAACAACAGACAACAAGGAAATCCAGAGAATTATCAGGTCATACTTCAAAAGCCTGTACTCCATAAAATTGGAAAATCTAAACAAAATGGACAATTTTCTGGGTAGGTACCACATACCAAAATCAAATCAAGACTAGATAAACAATTTTCATAGACTTATAAGCCCTAAGGAAATAGAAACTGTCATTAAAAATCTCCCAACCAAAAAAGGCCCAGGACCAGATGGTTTCAGTGCAGAATTCTACCAGAATATCAAAGGAGAGCTAATACAAATACTCTTCAAACTCTTCTGCATAATCTAAATAGAAGGAACACTGCCAAATTCTTTTTGTGAGGCTACAGTTACTCTGAGACCCAAACCACACAAAGATGCAACAAAGAAAGAGAATTACAGACCAATATCCCTCATGAACACTGATGCAAAAATACTCAATAAAATACTGGCAAACCAAATTCAAGAACACATCAACAAAATCATCCACCATGATAAAGTAGGCTTCATCCTAGAAGTGCATCAATGGTTCAACATGTGAAAATCTATCAATGTGAAAATCTATCAATGTAATACACCATATAAACAAATTGAAAGAAAAAAATGATCATCTCATTAGATGCTGAAAAAGCCTATGACAAAATCCAACACCCCTTCATGATAAAGGTCTCAGAGAGATCAAGAATACAAGAAACATGCCTAAACATAATAAAGGCAATTTACAGCAAGCCAACAGCCAACATCAAATTAAATGGAGAGAAACTCAAAGTGATTCCACTGAAATCAGGAACAAGACAAGGCTATCCACTCTCCCCATATTTATTCAATATAGTACTTGAAGTTCTACCTAGAGCAATAAGACAACAAAAGGAGATCAAGCAAATACAAATTGGAAAGGAAGAAGTCAAACTTTCCCTATTTGCAGATGATATGATAGTATACAGAAGCAACCCCAAAAATTCTACCATGGAACTCCTACAGCTGATAAACACCTTCAGCAATGTGGCATGACACAAGATTAATTTAAAAAAAATTAGTAGCTCTTCTATATACAAATGATAAACTGGCTAAGAAAGAAATCAGAGAAATGTCACTCTTTACAATAGCCACAAATAATATAAAGTGTCTTGGGGTAACTCCAACTAAGCAAGTGAAAGACTTATGTGACAAGAACTTTAAGTCTTTAAAGAAAGAAATTGAAGAAGATATCAGAAAATGGAAAGATCTCCCATACTCATGAATGGGTAGAATCAACATAATAAAAATGGCAATCTTAACAAAAGCAATCTACAGATTCAATGCAATCCCCATCAAAATACCAACACAATTCTTCACAGACCTCAAAAGAACAATATTCAACTTCACATGGAAAAACAAAAACCCCAGGATATCCAAAACAATCCTGTTCAATAAAGCAACCTCTGGAGACATCACCATCCCTGACCTCAAGCTCTACTATAGAGCTATAGTAATAAAAATAGCTGGTATTGACATAAAAACAGACATGTGGACCAATGGAATCGAATAGAAGATGCTGGCATTAATCAGCACACCTATGAACACCTAATTTTTAACAAAGAAGCCAAGGTCATACAATGGAAAAAAGAAAGCATCATCAACAATGATGCTGGCATAACTGGATGTCAACATGTAGAATATTACAAATAGATCCATATCTATGAACATGCACAAAACTCAATTCCAAGTGGATCAAAGAACTCAATATAAATTGAGTTATACTGAACCTGATAGAAGAGAAAGTAGGAAGTAGCTTGAACGCATTGGCACAGGAGACCACTTCTTAAATATAACACTAGTAGCACAGACACTGAGAGCAACAATTAATAAATGTGACCTCCTGAAACTAAGAAGCTTCTGTATGACAAATGACATGGTAAATAAGACAAAATGACAGCCTACAGAATGGGAAAAGATCTTCACCAACCCCACATCTCACAGAAGGCTGATCTCCAAAATATATAAAGAACTCAAGAAACTAGACATCAAAATAACAAACAATCCAATTTAAAAATGGGCTATAGAGCTAAACAGAGAATTCTCAAAAGAAGACTCTCAAATGGCCAAAAGACATTTAAGGAGTTGCTCAACAACTCTAGTCATCAGGGAGATGCAAATCAAAATGACTCTGAGATACCATCTTACACCTGTCAGAATGGATAAGATCAAAAACACTGATGACAGCTTATGTTGGAGAGGATGTGGAACAAGGGAACACTCCTCCACTGTCAGTGGGAGTGCAAACTTGAACAGCTACTTCGGAAATAAGTATAGCAACATCTCAGAAAATTGGGAATCAATCTACCTCAAGACCCAATGATGCCATTCTTGGGCATATACCCAAGGAATTCTCAATCATGCCACAAGAACATAGAAGCACTATTCATAATAGCCAGAACCTGAAAACAACCTAGATGTCCCTCATCTGAAGAATGGACAAAGAAAATGTGGTACATACACACAATGGAGTACTACTCAACAGTAAAAAACAATGACATCATGAAATTTGCTGGCAAATGGATAAAACTAGAAAAAAAATCATCCTGAGTGAGGTAACACAGACTCAGAAAGACAAACATGATATGTACTAACTCATAAGTGAATACTAGAAGTCAAGCAAAGGACAACCAGAGTACAACCTACACAGCTCCAGAGAAGCTAGCCAACAAGGAGGACCCTCTAAGAGGGATCACCCTGGGAAGGGGAAATAGATGATATCTCCTGAGTAAATTGGGGGTAAGAGGGGGCAATGGAGGGTAGGGGATGGGGGATGGGAGCCTGGGGAAATGGGGTGGTCAAACTGGAACAGGGGTGGAGTGGTAGAGCAATGAGAGTGATATCTCAATAGAAGGAGTCATCATGGAGATAGCGAGAAGCCTGTTGTGAGGGGATGATCCCAGTTTAGACTACTAGCGGTGCTGGAGGGGGTGCCTGAGCTGGCCTACCCCGGTGATCTGATTGGTGAATGCCCTAACTGTCATCATAGAGCCTTCATCCAGTCACTGATAGAAACAGATGCATAGAGCCATGGCCAAGTACAATGCCAAGCTCTGGAAGTCCAGTTGAAGAGAGGGAAGAGGAATTCTGTGAGCAAGGGGCATCAAGACCATGATAGGGAAACTTACAAATACAACTGACCCAAGTTATTGGGAACTCATGAACTTTGGGCTGACAGCTGTGGAGCCCGCATGGGACTGGACTGGGCCCTCTGCATGGGCAAGGCAGTTGTGTAGCTTAGTCTGTTTGAGGGGCCCCTGACAGTGGGAATAGGATCTATCACTGGTGCATGAGCTGGCTTTTTGGAGCCCATTGACTATGGTGGGACACCTTGCAAAACCTTGATGCAGGGAGAGGGGCTTGGACCTGCCTCAGATGAATGTTCAGGGCTTTGCTGACTCTCCATGGGAGGCCATACCTTTTTGGAGGAAGAACTAGGGGTATGGGCTTGGGGAGAAGGCTGGAGAGAGTGGGAGGAGGGAGGAGGGAGGGATCTTCAGTGGTTGATATGTGGAATGAATAAAAAATTTCTTTAAAAACATTAATAAAAAAATAATGCTCTCATCTTAAAGGGAGCAAGAGATAGTTTATCCTGGGGACATTTTAAGTGACTATAGCTCAGGAACACAGATTTAGGTTACTCCAAACTTCATGTTTCAAAGTAGAAGCAGTTTCATTAAGTTTTATAGCTCTACAAAACAAAGTCATAAATCAAGACAACTTAGAAATGCATTGATAGGTACATCAGAAAGGTGATTACAGCAGGACAAGGGAAACTTCTCTACAGGCCCAAGATGTTATTTGACAGCATTCTAAGCTTTGAGGTTGGTGAAGCTTGAGGTCTGCTAAGTTAATAGATTCAGAAAGGTTTTTATCTACTAGTCACAAGATGTTAGTTCAGACAAAGAGGTAGGCAAGGAAAGGGTCCTGGGGGTAAAGTTAGCACCCGATAAGGTAATTAGCCTCTGAGCCTGCAACATTCCAATCTCTCTACATCACTGCTGGTTTATCAGTCAATCAGTCATTATAAACACAGTTTCTTTCCAGAAATTCTGACCACAGTGTATAATTCAATACATGTATAAACTGTATAAGGCTCAAGTTATGGTAATAGATATTGAGGATTTAATATTACTGAATTGGAGATTTATACGTTTTGCTCCATAGTTTTACCTTCAGGAATGAACATTTACAATTGGAAAAGAAAAGAAATGAGAAAAGGCTTTAGTTCTTGGCAAACGACTGTGTTTTAAGTATGTTAACTCAACAAAGATAGCCTTTTTCTGGCTGACTCATCACGTCTTCCACTTTGTAGTTAGAGGTGGTGAGGTCCCCATTATGGCCTGGGTATCACCACTCACTGCACAATCTTCCTAGTGACCGACAGAATAAAAATAAAAGACAACTTTTGTTTTTGGAAAGAAGGAAAGATGAGTGTGAGCAAGCTAGTAAGCAGCTTTCTTCCATGGTTCATGCCTGGTTCTTGAATACCAGCCCTAGTTGATGGTGGTTTAGGCCTTTAATCCCAGTACTTGGGAGGCAGAGGCAGGTGGATCTCTGTGAATTCAAGGCCAATCTGGTCTACAGAGTGAGTTACAGGACAGCCAGGACTATACAGAGAAGCCCTGCCTCAAAAACAAACAAACAAACAAACAAACAGTGACAAAAAGACTTCGGTGATAGATTCTGATTGGAAGCAGAAGATTAAATCAGCCCTTTCCTCCACAGTTTGGTTTTATTGTGGTGTTTTTCACAACAGTAGAAAGGAAACTAGAGCTTTCTGATAAACTACTTCAGTGACATGAAAACAAAACCAAAGCTAATTTTTGAGTGAAAAGAACAAGATAAGAAATTATTAATATAGTATTTAATTTTCACTCATTTTTCAGAATATATTTTTGAATACGTACTACAGCCTTGTGGCTGTTCTACGAACTACTGACATGGCAATAAGCAAAAGAAGGGATTTTTTTTTTTTTTTTGGTTTTTCGAGACAGGGTTTCTCTGTGTAGCTTTGAGCCTTTCCTGGAACTCACTTGGTAGCCCAGGCTGACCTCGAACTCACAGAGATCCGCCTGCCTCTGCCTCCCGAGTGCTGGGATTAAAGGCGTGCGCCACCACTGCCCGGCAAAAGAAGGGATTTTTTAAAATTTATTCTTCTCTCATATATTACATTCAGGCTGCTGTTTCCCCTTCCTCCTCTCCTCCCAGTCTATCCCCACAACTTCTCTCCCCCAGATCCATTCCTCTGTTTCTTTTCAGAAGAGGGCAGGCCTCCCAGGGATATCAGCTAAACATGGCATATCAAGTTATAATAAGAAATAGGCAGCCCCCCCATGTTAAGCCATTTGAGGCAACCAGTAGGAGGAAAAGGGTCTCAAAGGCAGGCAAAAGAGCCAGAGACAGCCCTTGCTTCTACTGTTAGGAGTCCCACAAGAGCACCAAGCTACACAACCATAACATATATGCAGAGGACCTTGGTTAGACCCATGCAGGCTCCATGATTGTTAATTCAGTCTATATGAGGCCCTGTGAGTCCTGGCTAGTTGATTCTATGGGTTTTCTTGTGGTGTCCTTGACCCCTCAGACTCCTATAATCCTTCTTCCCCCTCTTCTGCAGGACTTCCCAAGTTTCACCTAATGTTTTGCTGTGGGTTTCTGCATCTCTTCCCATCAGTTGCTGGATGAAGCCTCTCTCTGATGATGATTATGCTAGCTTCCAGTCTGGTCTACAAATATAGCAGAGTATTATTAGGAATCATTTCATTGACTGTTTTTTGTTTGTTTGTTTCTGTTTTGTCTGTAGTGTTTGGTTCTATCCTAGGTCTATCCTAGGTTCTTGGCCTTCCAGACAGTGTCAGACATGGGTTCTGGACATGTCTCTCATGGCATGGTTCTCAAGTTGGACCAGTCATTGGTTGGACACTCCCAAAAGTTCAGTGCAAAAGGAGATTCTATGTGCATATGTGCATATGTACTTATCCATATGGACATCAATTCATAGTGGAAAGAGGGAAAGAAGATAGAGGATGTATTGGTTATTCTTCAGTATTTGAGATCTACTTTCTTTCATTTTTTTTGCATGGCTTTACTTGTGTCCTTCTTACTATTGGTCAAAAGGGACTCATACTTCTGCTCCCTAGGGATACCACATTGGGCCTTTAGGTTCCTGAATGGGGAGACAGATCCTACTTTGTGTATAGCATTTAATCAAAGCTCAGAAGGGAGTGGAGACTCGGAACCAATACCATGTTTTATGGATTCCTGGCAATTCTGAGGAAATTACAAAGATGATTGGTGTGGTCCAGAATCAGAAGATGATTGGTGTGGTCCAGAATCAGAAGGTGACTGTTGCTTCTGGAATAAAAGAAATAATTAAGTGTACCAGAGGAAATGTGCAGGGTAGATGTTCTGTATAGAAGGCTCTCTAGGAAGTTGAAGCTTGATGGCATTAAGAAAGCAAGTCATTCACATTTCTAGTCAGGAATATTCTAGGCAGAGAAACTTATGGGTACAAGGAAAAGTTTGAAAAATAATGAAAAGCTACTGTGGTTGATAAGAAAGTTCTGGTACTGATAAGAAGCAGAGTTGGAAGTGTTGTCAGGCCTCTTGGACCCTTGGAGATCCACTTTTAAAGACTAAAACATAATATATGAGATTGGATGTTCTTCACAGATTTCAAATTTGCCATTTGGAAGTAGCCAACTGTGACTTGTATTTTAAAAGAACTGATATCTGTATGAAGGATAGCCTGTCACTAGCATAAAGAAAGCCAAGAGATCTAAGACCATACCACAATATAAGGATTGGGGAAGAAACTTAATTCAGGGCTTGAGGAGGTTAGAGGATTTGACCAATCAGATTTGGGAAATATTTTAAAGGTAGAATTTTACTTTATGTCTTATGTAATGTGCATGTATTTGATTAATCAGAAGAAATGTACTAAGAAGTATGCTTTTAACTGTCTTTGGCTAAACAACTAGAATAATGGATTTGGTCTTACTGGAGTAAGGATTGGAGTAGGGATGAGTCCCAGTTTGGACTTTACACCTTGTTCACACTGTATACACAGTGCTCAGGGGTAACAGGTAGTTGAACAGTTGAACTTGGGAGTAAAGCGGGTGGTAAGGATTAAAAAGTAGGCTGTGTTGGTGATACAGTACTTAGACTCAGTTGTTCTGGGTAAGATAGTTTATAAATGAGCACTAAGTAAGGACACAGAAGTATTGTAAGGATAAGGAGAGGGCGTGGCTCACAGGCATATGACCTGTGCATCTACAAAAATCTTTATGCTCAAAAGTGACTAGTCTTGGTAAATAACCTCCATTCGGTGTCTTGAAACTCTTAATAATTTAGAATAACTTTAGGTTTGAACTTTGTGTTGCAAATTGTATAGCAGGTCTCAGTTGAAACTAGAGTCTCCAGCTAAAAGCAAGAGCCAATTAAGTAGACTGGTACCCAAGCAAATGTGCGTTATGTCCTAAAGGCTAAGTTGATGAGATTATACAAAGATGAACATAGCACTGCATGCTCTCAAAAACGACTGCAGGGTCAAGCTATCTCAGTGCTAAGTTATGATCACTGCATCACAACATGGGTGTGCTAGCTGCCTAGACTGGACTGAATGAAACCACGAAGAAGATAATATTTGCAAGAAGAGAATGGGTATGGAATGATCTCCAGTCAGAAGCGCCCATGCTCCCACCCAATGACTTCAACTACGTAACAAAGTATGAAACTGTAAAGTACACAAAACCATTAATATCTGGAGCCTCTGGTGATTGTTTCTTTTTGTTATTTTCCAAATGTTCCCTAATAGGCATACAGTACTTTCATAATTAGACTTCTGAAAGTGTTATGGAGACAAAGAAACAGAACCTATCGTGTTTGGGAGGACTCAGTATTTGAGGTGTCAGGAAAAGAAAAGAGACCTCCTTCTGTTTGCCAGTAAAAGTAAATACCTAGCAATGGGACAGAGCAGTATGTTCTCAAGCAGAAATGTACAAAATGACCTTGACCTGCTTTAATTGCATAGGATTCATTTCATTTCTAGATCTGAGTCACTGGTCATATTTCTCATTGAATGTAACAGTTTGATAGGTCAAGGGGTGGAACTGCTTGGGGCTAAGATGCTAGGTGGGCCACCATTCCTGCTTCTCACTGGTGGTGCACATGCCCATCCAAATCTGCCTTCATGGGTGTCCTGATCCTGATATTACTCCCCCAGGGACTTTCCGAGCATCTCTTGAAGCAGAGCCTCAATAATATTTAATTTTTTCGTGTTTGCTAAATTGGCTGAAAGTAAATGTCAGAATTTGAGGTCCTTGATATCTGCATTCAGAATTCTCTCCCTCCCTTCCATGTTTATGTCTTATTAACAGATTTGCCTGATCTTTTAAAAATTCATATAAAGACCATTGTTCCAAAAGGGAATTTTCAAAATAATATGTTGTTATGAAGGGATCGTTGCTGATTCCAAAACAAGCTTACCCTGGTCGACTCTGTAATATTAGCTCACTAACGCTTTTATTTTGATCCATGACCCATGGGTGATGAGTAGAGACTTTGGAACAACCTCTTAAGCTGAGCTCCTCTGAGCTGTTTATCCTCCACATTCTGTTGAAATCTTTATTAGCATTATAAATCTCAGCTCTTGGGGCAAAATGTGAGAATTAGATCTTATGATTGTTACACACCACATAGAGCTCAGCTATGTGGACACAGAGGCAATGACCATATTTTGGTGGTGGAAGTGGAGGTGGTGAGGACTGTATGTTTGAAACCCTAAGGGTGGCAACTGCAACATTCCAGAGCCAAGGGTAGACACAGATGCCAAGGCTGGAGACATATCCAGGAGAAGGCGCATAGATTCTTCCAGGACATTTGAAGCATTTAACTGAATAATGAACAGTTTTATTCTCACACTCCCTTCATGAAAGACACACACTCATGAGTCTCTTTCATCTTTCCTAATGACTATCTTACATTGATAAATGTATACTGTCTTTGTTTCCCACATAAATGTAAATTCTTTATAATTTAGCTAGTCATTTTGTTATTAATGTTATGATTATTGGGACAACGATATAGCAGATTATGAGTACTGAACAAGCAGTGAGTCTGCTTTGAAATCATAACTTTGTAATCTGGGTTGGTGTGAATGGAGCTGTCTTCAAGTCAGCTAGAGGGAATGGCTTGCAGCCAAGCCTTTCTACCCTTGACAGCCAATGACTAGTAAATAGGCTGAAGCAGAGAGGTCAATGCCTTTGTTTAATATGGGTGAAAAAGCCTAGGGTATGCTTAGACATTGACTGATCTGATCTCATGAGGAAGAGCACCAAGGATAGTGTGATCAGTAACCAGCTAGACAACATTAGAGTTGGCTGCCTTGGAGGATAATGAGCTTAAGACAGGGAGTTTTCCTTAAGGAATGTGGGTCTCACTGACTCAGTCCTGGTTGTCATCAGGCAGGCTGAAACTGATTGCCTTAGAGAGAATCATCAACTCCCATTTGTTTTATTTGTGTAATAAAAATACTTAGATTTTAAGTTTGGGGGGGTTTAAAGAATATAAGTGTTTGCCTATCTGTTTGTGTCTATATCTTCTAGACGTGTTAAGACACCACTGTTTACTACTGGATTCCAGAGAGGTGGCACCAATGGCAAAGGATCTGTTTAAGATTCTAGTTTTGGTATAACTTAGTGGTAGAGCACTTTATTAGCATTTATAAGACTTTTTGCTCAATCGCCAGCAAAAATCACAGCAAAGATAGATAGATAGATAGATAGATAGATAGATAGATAGATAGATAGATAGATGTAAAAGTAGAACATCTCACTTCCTGGGCAATGTTCAGAGTCAAGTACTAATCACAGCATCTATTGTCCTTTCTTCTTTCCATTGTTTAGAAACAAATGGATATTCCCTTGTGACTGAATGGCCTGCACCCCTCATTGGAAGGTATACCTGCACGAGTCATGAAAGGCCTAGCTCATCTGTTGGAGGACAACTGCAGGTCTGTGTGGCCAGTTGGAGAGGACTATCAGAAGTCTGGCATGACTTGAAGAGAATCACAGAGTGATCTAATAGGAAGCTACAGATTGCAGTTCAAGCAATCTCTTCCATATTCATTACAACCTCACACAGCACCATAACCTATTTTCCTAATACCAATACAGGTGAAATTTAACTCAATCCCTTACATTAATTCATTATCTAAAAAGCTTTAAGACACAGGAAGGGGAGCATTTTAAAACATATCAACGGTGCTTGTTGTCTTGTCTTACAGCACCTGCCCTGAACTCCACACATCTTCAGAAAAGAGTCAGTGAGAAGAGGATGATTAGTTTTTGCCCTGATGTTTTCCTGTGAGCACAGCTGGGGTCATTTCAGTATCCAGGAATTTCTTTGGCAAATGACTTAGGGAGGGGTGGAAAGTGAAATGGAAGAGGACTCTGGAAAATCTTTAACACTGGGGTGTATTCTCTTTCTAACTGGCTCCAAGGAGTTTCCACTCATGGAATCTGGCCTATCATAAAGAACATTTCTCTTCTGTACTTGATTCAACTTAATAAATAGTGTCAACCAACCATGATGGATGGCTAGAGTCTTTTACAGTACACAACAATAACCTTCATAGCTAGACTACAAAAGGACAAGAATTCTGCCATTTGCCTCTCTGCTTGGCCTGGTCTTCTAGCTCAGCTGGAACCTTTTGATAATCCTTCTTTAAAACCAGTTCTTTTTCCTGAATGCCGAGAACATCTGCCATACACTCTTCTTTTAGCTGCCTTTAATGGCTAATTTTCTGAATAAAACAACTCTCTAATTGTTTTATTATAAAGTTGTAAAGAAGGTGACATTTGTTACTAAAGAGGCAAATAAATACTCATTTGAAAACACTGGAACCAGTAAGATTTAGAATGGTCAGAGTCTTTCTACCCTTTTAAAGGTAGTTTAAAAAAATCAGGGCTTTCCACTAAATCAATAATGTATTATATGAGATAGTGTGAGAATGAGAAATGTTTGTTTTGCTTACATCTAGTTTTTTGTGTGCTGTGTTCCAGTCACATTACACACTATTGAATCTCTTTATATGGTTGTATCTAGTAGTTCACATCACTGAATCTTTCTTAGGTAGCCACTATAGGGAAAAGGGGCTGGCTAAAGAAATCCACCCTGACCCTGGAGCCCAGATCTAGGGAAAGATGGCTCAGATAAGGTCAGTGAGATCAGAGCCACCTCTGTCCCTGGCCAACTGACTTGTGAAACCAACCAATCACAGAGCAGGACAGTAGAACCCTGGGCCCTAAGTCAACTCCTGGTTGACTCCACTCCCAAGACATCCTGTGTAAACCACTCTGCCTGGTCAGTTTAAAAAAAAAGGCTGTTCTCTCCACCCTGGTAGAGGCAGCTACTCTCCTGGACTCCTCCTTCCCAAATAAATCTCTTTCTCAAAAGAGTTTTGGGTATGAAGATCTTCATTCACTGGCATAGAGAAGATCCTTGCTGAGACGTCCCTCAGTGGACAAAACAAGGGAGAGCTGAAAGAGTAGAGCAAGGAGGAGCTGAACAGAATATCTTTGCTGAGGTCTTCTCAGTGGACATAGCAAGAGAGAGCTGAAAAGTAACACTTTTCTCCAGAGCCCGAGGAGATTGCTACATTTCTGCAGGGGTTTCCCCTTATGCAGAGTGAAGCAAAAGAAGCAACATCTTAGGCCTAAGAAGCAGAGCTCTGCTAGGAAGCCCCCTTAAGTGGTGGCTGAGCAAAGCTCAGCTGTAGAGGCTCTCCAGGAGAGGAGCAGGATTGCTATATTTGCAGGGAGACCATCCCCCATCACACCAGGTATACCTTGACTTTGCTCAAGAGTCAGAATACCCTTCCCTGCTAAAGCAGTTCCAGGTATGACTCTCCAGAGAAGTCAGAAAAATTTCCCTTTCAGGGTTGGGCTGCTTCTTTGCAGTTCCAGCCTTCAGAGCTGTGCTAAACAGCTCCAGGTGTTCAGGACACTTTCAGGGTAGAGTTGTTGTTCTGAGCATCTCAAGGTGTCTGGGATATCTCGCCCTCCAGGGCTGACCTGTCTCCTTGAAGTTCAAGCCATCAGAGCTGTCCTAAGCAGCTCAAGGTGTTGCCTGATTCCCCAGGTAGTTGGGACACCTTTCCCCAGAGTTATTGCAACCAATTTACTTACATTGTTGGTGCCAAAACCCGGGACCCAACCCACAGAATTGCAAGCAATTTACTTATAGCCACTGTGTCCAGAGCCTATGATTCTCTTTCTAGATGACATCTGTTGGAATCTGGCTCAATGCAAAGGCTCTCTTCCTCTAATAATTGTGTTCATTTTGTTCCCTACTAAGCATACACACCACAATCTCCAGCCTCGTTCTTCATAATCACTCAGTCAGAATCCTTGCAGTTTTGCCTCACTTCATATCTGTTATGGCATTTTTCTTCCTATGGCTACATCCATATAACGAAGAAAGTTATGATTGTTCTGTGACCTCTCACATTTTTAAATAGTAGAAATTATTTCACTATAGATTATAAATATGTATCATAATTCAAAACCAGAAAAACCAATAAAGCATTAAAATGTTTTTACTTCTTTGTAAACATTTTATTGATGTTGTGTCCATTTAGAAGGATATCAAACTGCCCTCTAAATTCACCTCTACCCATAAATTAGAGGAGCGCTCAGACCACATCAGAGAAATTTCTTCATGCAGTAGAGGGTTGTTTACAAAGAAACTAACATGCGGTCAAAATACAGAGAATAAGTGTCAGTGGGTTGTTTTGCTACAATGAGACCTCTAGATGATTTCCCCTCCCCAAGGGTCAGGAGCTATCTTAGAAGATGGGAAAGAAAGACTGTACGAGGCAGAGTTCGAGAGGACCAGAGTGTCCAGTGTCTACTGGAGAAGACAGGACTGTTGTACTTGTGATTCCACAGCAGCTACAGTTATCTACGCAAGACCTGCACAAGGTCAAGCCAGTGAGCAATCTAGCATGGAGTTGAGCCCCTATCCCTCAGGAGCAATGGAAAGTTGGTAATTTCTGGGAGCAAGAGTCAGTTTTCCTAAAGGGTTTGGCTTCTGGTAGGTTAACTACACTCCAGTGGATAGCCACACACCCAGAAGTGTATGGGCAGGGCAAATTGGAGTCAGTGGATTATAAAAATTAATGTGACACACAATGAGAGGACTAGGCACTGTCATAAGGAGGAGTTGGAGGTGAATATGATTGAATTATGTTGCATGAAATTCTCAAGTAACTAATGCAAATATTTGAAAGTAAAATAAAATTTGCTGAGTGTAATTTAAATGATATTCACTTTATTATGGACAACACAGAGTGATCAGCTTTATTACATCTTGATGAATTGTCATGTTACTTTCTCAGTTTGGATTGGCTTCCCACTATCTTCTGTGTTTTCAAAGTCATAAAATATCTCCGAGAACGGCTTTAAAGTTATATCTTTTCAAAACCACTTTTCCCAGAAACCTTAAGCCTTTGTATCACAGCCTTTTCTTTGGGTATTTCTAACTCTGCCTTTTAGCCATCTGGAGTCACTCAGACTGTGTCAGTATCTTCTAATAGCTCTTTCTTCCATAACTCAGTTTACATTAATTTGAATTTCACTTCAAGTTCTTTGAGAAATAGAACCAACCAGATATATATTTATTTATTTTTTATTTATTTATTTATTTATTTATTTATTTATTTATTTATTTTTTACTTTTTTTGTTTTTTTGAGACAGGGTTTCCCTGTGTAGTTTTGGTGCCTGTCCTGGATCTTGCTCTGTAGACCAGGCTGGCCTCGAACTCACAGAGATCCACCTGGCTCTGTCTCCTGAGTGCTGGGATTAAAGGCGTGCGCCACCACCACCCAGCCACCAACAGGATATTTAAATGCAACGTTCCAATAATACAGTATTTAGCAATCACCATTTCACTAAATAATATCAATCCTCTAAAAGATACCATTCAGATTTTGATTTGCATAAATTAGGATACACATTTCTTCTTTGTTTTACCTTCATCCAAAGGTATGGAGAGATAAATGGTCTAGGTCCTTGTTCAAGTCCAAAAGCTTGAGAACCAGGATTGCTTATTGTCTAAGTGCAAGGAGGAATGGATACTCAGCTTTGGTTAATTTCCCTGATTCTACTTTCTCATTATATTGTATGTTTTTTTTATATACATTGATGAGGCTAATCTGGTCTTTACTTGGCTTGCTGATTCAAAGTTGATATCAGACAACCAGAATGTTTTACCAGCTTTTTAGATATCTTTAGCCTCTCAGAGTTGACTTACAAAACTAACCATCACAGAGTTCTAGTTCTCAGCTTTTATTGTTTCATGTACCTTCATCCTTGTGGCACTCCATCTATTGGTCAATTTCTTCTTTTAATGAGCCATTTTGGGAAATGTTAATATAAGTGAATCACCGGAAAACAAAGAAGAAACCAAACTACGTACTTTCCTGTCAGTCAGTGTGAGAACTGAATTAATAGATAAATGATAACAAATCACTGACAAACTTTAAAGTAAGTGATTTGACTGGTCTGATCATCATTCACATAGGTTACAAACGTAGCAATCTGTGGGTTAAAAATACATGGAAAAGGTCCCGAATTTATGCAATTCCTTATAATTATTATACCATGGTGATCAAAATCTGAATGGTATACTTTACAGGATTGATATTAAAAATGGTGATTATTAAAAACTGTTTATTGGAACTTTCCTAACAAAGAATGCCCTGACTTTACAAGCACAATTTAACAGCTTCCCTTTTGAATTGTAATGTTTCTAATTAATTGATATTTACTGCTCTGTATGTTAGTCTAGTATGACTACTGCCTTCTTCACCATTTAACCCCACAAGTACTTCATAGTATCTTACATGCATTCTCCTCCTAAACCAAGGTGAAACATTCTAAGCATTTGTACTTTTGGCCAAAGCTTTTGGCTGTTTTAAGGCATCAGGGGGAGTTTATATTCCTGAATCACGCTTCAGGACTGGAGGGTCAAGGCTATTTTGTTGTCACCCATGGCAATTTCTATAGGGGGTGAATTTGAAGATGCTGGATCTTTCTGGGTGTCCTGAGTGACATCCCCAGTGAGATGGTTCTGCAAACTTGGCCATCTTCACAAGATTCTCTTTTGTGTGCTGTAACAGTGAGCTTTACAGAAACAACCAAAAAGATGAAGGATTTATTTTGACTTACAGTTTCTAAGGTTTCATTCTGTCACAGAAGAGAGGATGTGACAGAACAGAATGACTCACATTATGACATCCAGGACACAGCGAAAAGTGGTACCAGTGCTCTGCTTTCCTCACTGCCCCTCCCATTCTGCTTGGCCTCTCAGCCCATTGGTTAGCGTCACCATCATTCAGAGTTGGTCTTTTCCCTTTTGCAAATCTCTAGAAAAACTCTCACAGACACATCCAGAAGTCCTAGGTGACTATAAATCCAGTGAAGGTGCAAGTGGAGACTACCCACCACACCCACCAAACAGCAAGCTCCTGGAGAGGGAGATTCATGCTGAGCTCTCAAGGTGTAACATCTACGGGCATTTCTCAAACTTGCTCTGCAGGGAACTCTGTAAAGAGATGTCTGCTGATGTTTCATCTGCTGTCTCTCAACTACAGGCCTAGGGAGAATAATTTCACCTTGGTTACTCAGCCAAGATATTTCTCTTCTTGACATTGCTACAGTGAGACCCCAGCATCTAGTTTTTATAGTTTCTTGGTTGGTCCCTAAAAAGTAGGACAGTATTCTTATTTTTTTCTCTCTGTATGCCATAAACTTTTTCAGTAAGCAACAGATGAATATACAGGGCAGATTTATCTGTCTTTTTAATCCTCCATGGCTAAAGGAAACTATATAGTGTTGGTCTGGGCAGCATTTTGTGACGTTTCTAACAGGAAAACATAATGAAAGAGATGTCAGGTAACTTCTCAGGCTGTAAGAACACTGGCCCTTCTGTAATCATTT
This sequence comes from Peromyscus melanophrys, assembly GCA_902168415.1. Lineage (NCBI taxonomy): Eukaryota > Metazoa > Chordata > Mammalia > Rodentia > Cricetidae > Peromyscus > Peromyscus melanophrys. The sequence continues at coordinate 55,981 of CABHPR010138220.1, forward strand.
TTTAGGACAGTTACTCTCAGAACCCAGCTGCTTTCTGTCCTATAAAGGTGGCCATATTAGCCCACGTACAGAGGCCATTCATAGATGGCCTATCCAGTGGACCATGTGAGGGTCCTATCTATAGTCAGCATGAACTATCAGATACTATGAGACATCAGGCGATTCCTACTCTCAGTTGGATTGTTTACCTTGTCATTGTGTCTGTCCACCTAATGCTCTGGGCGTGGTTTATTAGACATAAGCAGAAATACTATCTGTGCCCTGGCTAAATGATGACATGCAAAATCTCTAAAAAAAAAAAAAAAAAACAAGTTTCTTTTTATGCATTTTCATGAGCTGAGCTGGGGGAGGGGGTGATTTGTTGCACAGCTGTAGTAACAAGAATAGGAACCCTTGGCTCTGAAAGATATCTTCAGTTACTCGAGTTGTGAAATAAGTATGCTTATTCTGTACTTTCTGACATTTCCCACATGCACTCAAATAACACACGTGTTCCATAAGATATAGTGAAAGAATACTAGGTGACTGTGTAACAAGAAAGGTCTGGAAGATTGCTCAGGCTTTGTATCCTGGATGCCACTGAGAAAAGGCTGGGGTGTCTTCCCTGTCATCCTTAAGAAGGACACCAGTTAATTACTTTTCACTGTCAGAGTCTTTCATACAGCACCTTCTTTTGAATTATCCTAGAAATCATACTGAAATATGAGGCTTAAATTCCTACTCTCACTAAACACTACCAAATATAATGACCCTTATCCGATATAGTCAAATGGTTAACCCTGAAACATTCCTAACTGAATTCCCACTAGGTGGTCCCACTCTAGACTACCCTTCATTTTCCTATTTCATCTGCTGGTTGTGTTTTAACTGACATACTTAGAAATGAAAGACCTTACTAATCTAAGTCAAGTGAGTCAGACAAATAATTTGAACTCTCCCAAAGATGGGGGCATCCCTGAGCAGTAAGCAAGGGTCAGCTTAACTGGCATCTTGCCACACAAAACCACAATGCTGGCATTAATAATGAGCCAATGGCTGATAAAAGTGGATGTGCGAGGAGTTGTTTCATCCAACTGAATTCAATACATCATTTCAACTATGCAAATGTGTAAGTACTTAATTTATTCTTAGTAACCAAGAACAACTTAATCTGACCTCTTGGGGCAGGGTCACTATCTTCAGAATAGATTGCCATCTGAACAGTTTCTTAGAGCAATTTGTTTAAGCAAGTCTCTCAGCCCTTAACAGTTTAAAATTATATTCATATGGTGATTCTTAGGGAAAAAGAGACTTAGAGTTTCTCTTGGGGGTAAACTAAGGACGAAAAGGTTATTTCCTACCATCTTATAACCTTAAAAGAGATAGTTTTTGAAAATTAAAAAAAATATTTTGCTCATTTGGGCCTGAAATAGCTAGATACTGAAAAGAGGGCTGGAACCCCTATCATTGGAGGGATAAAAAAAATAAAAATAACAAAAATTACATCTTTGTAATATGAGAGGCCCAAAGCAGAATGCTCCCTCCAGACGAAGGTTTGTGTGTTGGCAGCAAGCATCGCCCTTACAGCATCGGATGTCACTGAATCATATGGTATCAATAACGAGTGAGTTACGGCCAGAGAGGCCAAGGTCTATCCACAGAGGCTCCAGATCCGAATCCTCCTCACAAATCTCAAATGAATGTTCATTCTGAACTCTGGCCAGTTTTGTGACCTTTTTGCTGACCTGAAAAGATTTTGTAGCTAGGATAAGTCTCAAATTAGTGTCTGGAACGTCTCTCAGAGTGGCCAAAATATTTTCTTTATGACTGTGGAGCAATTTCCAAATCATGTTGCTTTCTGTACAGCGCTTTCCAAACTATTGAAATCCACAGTATTTCCCTGTATAAATTGTGTTTTCAATTTCTGTCTCAAGATTTGAAGTAAGCTCTTTCAATAGGATCAAGATACACACACCAACCGATAACACTATGCTTGACCTACTGAATTAGATTTGTATTCAGAGGCCAGAAATGGAAGCCCATGTTTATAATCTATAATCTTTCAATAGTCTCTCTTCTAACATGGCTTACTTCAAGGCTCTAACTAAAATGATAGAAAGTAGTAGATATGCCTTTTGAAATTCTAAAGGTAACTTACTCAGGAAAAGGAAACAGAATTGTCTAAGTGTCTGCATAAATGAACTATGACACCTAGTGCAGATGATGAGGATGACAGTTTTAAGTGGTCAAGTAGAAATTCATCATATATATTTATATATAAATTACTAATATCTAACATATATAAAACAAGACAAATATTTTTTCAGTCCTATCTTAATTTGAAATTAAAATCCCAGTTGAAACATCACATTTAGTGTTGACTTAGTAAAGAGATTGTGTTGGGCAAAAGTAGTCATTGTCATGGGATATTCAACTGATTACTGTTCAGTATTGTTATAATTCTATTGCCAATGCAATATGATGAGAAAATACACACATAAGAATTGAACATAAGTTTTGTGCCACTGATACAATTTCAGAAAGTGAAGTAAATTAAAAATTACTTAAGGGAACATATAAAGGATAAAACAGGAGTTAAAAGTTTTCATGGACACGGTCTCTGCACTGGCTAGTTTTGTGTCAAGCTGACACTGGCTGGAGTAATACTGGAAGAGGAAACCTCTCTGAGGGCAAGCTTGTGGTGCATTCTCTTGATTAAATGCTTGTTCTTTTTTTTTTAACTATGACTTCTCTCCATTACAGAAACAAGGGAAGAAATGAAATACGGAACTGTTCACCATGGAAGATGGAAGAAACAAATGGATTCATGAGTTTCACACTCGGGCACAAAATAAGAGAAAGCAAAGATGTTGAAGAACTTAAGCAACTTATTCATGGGAATGTCTAGGAGAATCTGCAAAACACTGTGAACATATTTGTCTGACAATAAATGTTTTGTGAATTTAATATAATAGTCCTAATGGTATTAATTGCCATGTTATTAGCACTTTCAAAACCATGGAGCACTTGTTATGTGCCAGGTGCTATGCTTAATTTAGCTTATATAATCATTTTCTTGAAACCTTTTAAAATATGAAATGATATGGTCCATAATATTTCATCTGAAATTCAAAAATAAAAACTCTAAAAACAAAGAAAAATTTTCATGAACTAGTTTTAATCAAATTAAATGAATAAAGGTGAAAGTTCTTATTCACACTAACAACTCCAAAATAACTTGATACATTCTTTAAAAATACTGAGTATAAATCAATATCTATAAATGTAAAAATGTTACTTAGACTACAGGAATTAATGAATGAGAAATTCTATGACTTTATAAAACATTCATTATTCACACTTATTATTTTGGTCTCCTCCAAAGCAAATATGTAAAATCACAATTTAATCAAATCATTAACTTAATATTTTGAAACCTGGGTACTTGTGTCTAAATTTCTTCTGCAAGAAGGTTGTACAGTAATGCTACATATTCTCTAAGAATGAAGAAACATCTCTCTGCTACATTTAAAACATATAAAATCAGTTACATTTAAAAGACTAAGATAATTATAGTGTCTAAAATAGAAAAATAGGTAAAAAATGTAAATGAGAAAGTTACAAAAAGAAAGAAACTAAATTCTTCAAGTAAAACTTTCCAGGCCAGCAAGATGGCTCAGTGGGTAAAGGTTTTTGCCGAGAAGCCTGGAGATTTGAATTTGATCCCTGGAACCCGCATGGTGGAGGGAGAGAGTTAATACCCACAAGCTCTCCTCTGATATTCACACATGCACCTTGGAATGATGATCTCTCTCTCTCTCTCTCTCTCTCTCTCTCTCTCTCTCT
>CABHPR010138222.1:0-30137 GCA_902168415.1 Peromyscus melanophrys
GTTCTTCGGTTCACCCCCCCCCCCACCCTGTGTGCGCTCCTGCACTGAGAGCTAGCTCATCTCTGTGTGTCTCTGAGGATGCAGCGTTTCCCTTTTCTCTCTCCAGAGTTCCTGCTAAGATAGGTTGTCTGCCACGCTTCTTCTGTTATCTTTCTCCTCTTCTAGGTGTCTCAAGTTGGAAGTCTCACTTCTGACTTCTCAGGGAAGGTTTTGTTCTCTGTCTCCTCCATGTTTAAAGTCTTTCTCGGAGGATGTAAAAGACAGTTCTCTGATGTTCGGATGTGCTGGGGATTAAACTCAGGGCCTGGCACATGCTGGTCAGTGTTCTACCACTGAGGTACATCCCTTTGAAAAGGGGCTCTCTAAGTTGCCTGTGCTGGCCTTGAACTTGTGATGCTCTGGCCTTAGCTTCCAGAGTAGCTAGGATTTCAGGCCTATACTACCAGGCCTGGTAAAAAATTTTAAATATGAGGCTTCTTCCCCCTGACATTTTTTTTTCTATTGCTGACACCTTCTCCTCCTTCTTCCAACCCTTCCCCCTCCTCCCCCTCCTCCTCCTCCTCTTCCTCCCCCTCCTCCCTCTTCTTCCTGTTTCTGTCTGTGTTTCTTTTGCCATGGTGCCTTTGCTGCTAAGAGGCTAAGTGCTGGAAGTGTGATGTCTTCCACCTGGGCCACTGCCCTAGCAACCCCTGAAAGTTCTTCCCTTTCCTCTCTGGGCCAGGGAGGAGGCTGCTCCTAACTGAGGGGCCTGGAAGCTAAGTGTGAAATGACTCCTGGGGAGTGGGAACTTAGTGCTCCCACTTAGAGCTGGGTCTTTAGTCAGGAGTGATGCTCTGTCCACTACCTTTTCCCAGGGACTAAACACGGAATCTTATACCCGAGTGCCGTTCTGGAGGGACCACCCGCTGACACCAGGTTTGTCATGGTATCTTAGCTCTACTGTGTGTGTGTGTATGTGTGTGTGTGTGTGTGTGTGTGTGTGTGTGTGTGTGTGTGTGTCTGTGTGTGTTTGTGTGTGTGTCTGTGTGTGTGAGATGCATGTGGACATGCTTGTGTATATGAGTATGTACTTGTGTACAGGTGTAGGAGTGTATACTCAGGTCAGAAGCCGAGGTCCAAGTCTCCTCCTCTACCACTTTTCACTTAATTTTTTTGAGACAGTCTCTCACTGAACCTGGAGCTGGCTCTCTGACTCAGCTAGACTGACTGCCTAGCAAGCCCTGGGATCCACCCAGGATTACAGAGGTGTGCCACTGCACTCTGCTTTCAGTGCTGGGGATTGAACTCAGGTCCTCATGTTCCCGTCACAGTAGCTGACTGAGCTGCTGCCCCAATCCTCTGATAGCATTTGAAGCTGACTCTCAACCTCGGCTCTTGGTCTTTGCTCCTCTTGCTCTGTGTCCAGAGCTGCCAGTCCCAGCTTGTTGGGACAGGTCTGTTCTGCAAGCCACGGGCTCTTGGGCAACCCTCAGGCCTGCCTGGATCCAGGTCAGCCAAACACATCAGCTGCTTCTGGCTACTCTGCCCAGCAACAGAGGCTGTCTCCCTCCTCTTCAATCTAACCATATTTGTAACTTTTTAGGGGTGTGTGTGTGTTAGGGAGTTGAAACAGCCAAATTAGATTTTCTAAATCTGATGCCCTTACCTAGAAGGTTGGATTTTGCTTTACTTTTTAGTAACAAGGAAGGAATTTTGAAGTGTCTGTTCCCATCTCAGATCCTGTTTTGGGGGACCCTGCTCAGTCTGCTTCCTTTTTGTTCCAAATTACTGGTGTAGACTTCCTCCACTCTTTGTTTATTTTTTTCTTCTCATTTTTAGGCCCAATCTCCCTGAACTTCCTGTCTTTTAAGAGGCAGATAAATCTAGTCTCTCTAGTGTTACTGCTTTTCGGTCTTGTGTTCCGGAGACTATACTTGCATTTCTATCCTGGTCCATCTCTACTCAGTGCCAAGAAACTCACAGGTAAAGGCCTGAGACAACTACAGTGAGTCTCCAAGTAGTGGAAATGCACAGAGCTGGTCACCGAAGCATGAGAGGAAGCTTCGTGCCACAAGAAAACATTTCGAGCAGACGTTGGAACTCTACCCCAAAAAGAACAACAATAAAACCCTGGACTCCTCCGCTGGAAAAACTGCAGGATCTGCCTGCTGGAAAGCCTCTGAAGCCTGTTTTGGGGAAGACTGAACAGGTGAGGGCAGAAGTCAGGCCCTGGAAGGCACCTCTGCCTGGCCTTGTATGTCTGAGCTCATGCAAGTCACCCGCCCCATCTCTGTGCTGTCTGCCGCTGGCCCTCCTGGCCCGAGACGGGCGGAGGAGAAGAGATAAAGGCTTTGAGAGGCAGCAAGGACATGAGCTATGACTGATGCTTATCCTGACTTCTGAGTTCTGGGCAACATCACAGGTGGGTGGATGTACCCTGTCCTGACAATTACAATGGCTGGTGCAGGCTCTCTGCTGAGAGGGTACTGACTGCCTGGCCATGCTGTCACTATGAACAGTGAGCAGGGCATATTTCATAGGAACCAGATACTGAGAATTAGTCTATTACATGTACTTCATGAAATTAAGTAGAGATCTGTGGATTGATTGTGACAGTAGTTTGAGATCACACTGTAGAAGCTAAATGTCAAGTTACACTAATAGTGGCCTTGAGATTAGGAGCCTGTACAGCAGGGCTGCTTCAGGAGTCACAGTTGGTTATGGAACAGCGGTTAGGTTCCAGTACCCTGGAAGTGTCAACAGACCCAGAGAGTCTCAAGAGGAACTTTGAGCAGAGCCTGGTGTCTGTCAGGGTATGCTGGTTGCTTTCACAGATACACCATTCTCCCTGGAGATGAAGGACGTGGTCTGAACTGGGGTGGGTATAAGGGTTAGTGATGCATCCAGGCCAGTGACTGGGGGATGTGGTTACCGCCATTAATTAGCTGCTCCCACTAGAAGCTGTCAAGGTCTGGAAAAGGTAGTAGCAATGGGAAATTCTGGGACAGACATGCTCTAGAGCCATCTGATGGGAAGTAGGGATGCCTGGTCTACCACAGAGCTTACAGCAAGAACATATGGGCACGCTTGGAGAAGAGGGATCTTCACTGGTGAGGGACCTCAGGGTTGTCAATACGTAGCATCACTCAGCATCACAATGATGTCTCAGAAGGAAGCATTGCAGGCTGAGCAGAGCAGGGGGTGGCAGCAGGACCCTAGGACATGACTGTGAAATTCTGGTCATTTTTGTCACTGATGTCAGAATGGCAGATCATGGACAGGTCAGTCAGGAAACACTATTGATGGGTCAACGAGGCCAGAAGAAAAATAGTGCTCTGGGGAGAGGGATCAGTGGGACTGGAAGTGGGGGAAAGCAGGCCTATGGACATACGGGTTCAGGTGTAAGCATTCAGTGAGCTAAGACCGTCCCTTGGTTACAGGGCTGTTATGCAATTTAACTGCAGCATCCTTCCTGCCATGTAGGTAATACTGCCCCATTTTGCAACTAAAACCTCTGTTGATGAAAAGAAAGTGACTGTCCCAAGTCATACAATTAACATGCTAGATGGAATCCAAATCCATCTCAGATCCACTTGACTGCAGAGTTCCCATCTGCCTCACTGAACTCAGGACATCGTTTTCCTTCTGTATAAAACTGAAGGACTGAATGAGATCAGGATTTCCCAGTTTGGACTGGAACCACCTTCTTCCTGTTAACTGTGGATTGGTCCACCCTCGTGAGTTTTGTCCTACACGCTTTCCATTTGTGCTGTTACCTATGTGACCATCTTCCTAAAGCAGTTCTATTTATTTATATATTTCTCTTTCTTACAAAATTTGCATGACATAAAGTTCACCATAGTAGCCATTGTCAAAGTATACAGTTCAGTGAATTGAGCTCATTCACATTACTAGGCAATACTTTTCCATTTTGAGCACAAATATGTTTTGTAAAGGTAAGGTAACATAACTACCACAGAATAGAAACCAGAATTACCCTCCATGAATGGAGGTAACCATTGGAATACACATGAGGAGAAGCCACCGAGTCATTAGCTTGTAGCTGACTCCTTCCATCACCGCAGACTGTGAGGTGAAGCCTGCCCCCAGCCCCATTTCTATTAAAGCAAGTGTTGGGGAGATGGAAAGGATACAAGCAAACCAAACCGACATGTCTAAATTCTCAGATGACTTAGCACAGGTGTGAAGGAGTCACTCTCTTTTTTTGAACATGACATCCTCCTGCACCCAGGTTCACATCTTAATTGCATGGAACATTTTGTCTTTCCCATGCTGTGGGAACCACTGAGACATGCACATTCTCCTGTCTACCAAGGCTCTATGACTTCTGACTTTGAATGACGTGGTCTGAGTGTCCTTTCCAACTTGGAGCATTGATAGTGAGTATGGCTTGGAACGTGCTCTTTATCATCTCTTCCATATTCTTTCCCCAAGAAATATAGTGGCTATCTCACACTGTCTACAGGGATAATTCCAGAACCCTCCATGAATGTCCAAGTCCCTGTGTACAACGTTATATTTATTCATACGTAACCTTTGTATACCCTCTTATAAACTTGAAACCATCCCCAGGTTGCTTATAATGCCTGGTGCAATCTAAATGTAAGTAGTTATTATATAGTATTGTCTAGCCCTTAATACAAGAAAAACTGTTTGCTCATGTTCCGTGTGGATATAATTAGAAATATTATTGATCCATAGAGGTTCAATGCATGGGTGCAGAGACCATGGTTGTAGAGTCCTGGCTTTACCTCTTACAAGGATTAGATTGCCCCAATCCTGCAGGCCTAGCTGTCTTGGAAGGCTCTCTGCAGAGCACTGTTTTGGTGTCTATGTGGTCCAGCTGTGATGAGTCCATGCCTGACAGATGAAGCTACTCGCTGCTCTGAAGTAAACTTAGTCTGGTCTGAGTGGAAGGCCAGGCGTTTTGAGCACCCAAATAGGGAGGTCCCCAGTAATACAAGGAGACCCTCTATTTGAGGTAGAGACATCAGACATAGAGCTTCACAGGCATTCAGATTTCAGTGTAAGGCTAGATTTGCCTGGAACCCATTTTCCTGGATCATGAGCATGAAATACGTGCACATGTCTTTGTGGAAAGCACTAGGAACTGAGCAGAACATGGGCAGTGCTACTTTTAAGCTAGGTGGGGATATACTCTGCCAATATTAAAAGGCAATGTTTTCGTTTCAGAAGTTGGGAGTGTGTTTCAGAAAAACAAGCTGTGGTATGGGAACACGCACGGAGTTAAGACCCACACTTGGGTGCTGGCCTTGCTTGCACTCACACTCTGAACTTTATCACCCCCTGTGCTGTCCCAGCACAGCACCCAAGGGCCACAGCACCTTCAGGCCTTACCTGGGGCTTGCTCTCATCTTTGTCTTTGTAGTAGAGGAGCTGATCCCCACGTAGCACGAACCATCGCTGCTGCCAGTTCTTCATGATGCTCCTCTGCTTCCTCAGCCAACCGGCCTTGAGTACAGGGCCCAGCTTGTGGGGGGCCAGGGGCCTCCCTGGGCTCCGGTTCTGTTCCCCCATCACCAGGCTCTTGGAGCGGGCTGGAAGCCAAGAACACACAGTGAGTGTAGAGACTGAAGCCAGCTCTTAACACCCAGGCTACCCCGAGACCAAGGACTGGGTCCCAGAATGGCAAGACAAGTTGGATCCACTTTCCCCTTGGATTTTCAGGGCATATGCCAGAGCACCTCAGAAGCAGCCTGGGTTTATGCACTTGTGAGGAGTTATATAGCCTTCCTTCATTAGTTTCTGCTCTGTCAATGGGATCCAAAATTCTCCACTTCTCTGCATTTATTCCTTATGGATAAGCCTCATTCAGGGACAGTAATTCCTTATCTTCCACACCACTATCCGAATAGCTCAAACTTTTTCCCCTTTTCTCTCCCATTCAGATCTTGGCTTTTGACTGCTGATGAAGTCCTACTCAATCTTTAAGACTCAATGCAAAAGAGCCATCTCTTGGCCACTGGTACTGACCTTGCCAGCCTTGGCTCAGCAGTGTTTTGACTTAGTGAGGAATGCAGCTGTCCCTGTGCTCACCTCCTACACTAAGGGAGAATGGTGATCCCACACAACGAGTTTCTCCAGAGAAACTGACAAGAAATCTGAGGAGTGCTTGGGAGCAGCACAGTCTAGTTCCTTCCCACTACACAGCCACCTCTGCCCGCCAGCAGCACCGGGCACAGAGCTGAACATGTGTTTGTATTTCAGATGGATCCGCATCCTGTTCCCATCTGGCTTCTGGGCCTGACCACTGTGCTGCTTGATGAAGAATCAACATACACTTACCCCGATCACAGTTTAAAGACGCCAATCTGTCTGATTACAGATTTGCCTTTCCTGCATGTAATGTTTCTGCCAAATACCATCTGTGGACTCACAGAATGCCTTATCCACAGTCATGGTAGTCCACATAGTATTGCTTCTGACCAAGAAACTCAAGTAATGGCCAGAGAGGTGTGACAGTGGGCCCTCGATCATAGACTCCACTGGTCTTACCATGTTCCCACCATCCTGAAGTAGTCGGTCTGATAGAAAGATGGAATGGCCTTTTGAAGACACAGTTACAGCCAGTAACAGTGGCAATTATGTGGCAGCAGCCTGGAGGGCTGGGACAGGGCTCTCCAGAAGGTGGAATATGCTTTGACTCAGTGTCCAGTATATCGTACTGTTTCTCCCATCCCTGGATCCACAGGTCCAGGCATCAAGGGGTGGAAAAGGGAAGAGTTCCGCTCACTATCACCTCTACTGATCCACTAGGAAAATTTTTACTTCCTGTTCCTGTGACCTTAAGTTCTGCTGGCCTAGAAGTTTTGGTTCCAGAAGAGGGAGCGCTCCTGCCAGGAAACACAACATTTCATTGAACTGGAAACTCAGATTCCCCCGGCCACTTTGAGATTTTGATGCCCTTAAGCCAACAGGCTAAGACAGGAGTGGCAGTGTTAGGAGGAGTGATTGATCCAGACTATCAAGCAGAAACTGGATTGTTTCTCCACATGGAGGCAGGAAGGATTATGTCTGGAGTGCAGGAGCTCCTTTAGGGTGTCTCTTGGTGATACCACGTCCTGTGATTAAAGCCTTGGGAAACTACAACAGCCTAATCCAGGCAGGATGACAAAGGGCACAGACCCTTCAGGAATGAAGGTATGGGTCACTGCTCCAGGAAAAGAGCCAAGATCTGCTGAGGTTCTTGCTGAGGGTGGAGGAAATACAGAATAGGTAGTAAAGGAAGGTAGTTATAAATACCAGCTAAGGCCAGGTGACCAGCTGCAGAAACCAGCCAGGATTATAACTAACATGAGTGTTTCTGTCACATTTTGTTAAGAATGTGTTTACACAGACATTTATCTTTCTTTGATTTCTCTATCATGTAATGTAACATAAACAGAGTATCAGTGGTTATCATATTTAAGTTTGCACAAAAATAATTACTAAAAGAATGTCCCTCACTGGGCAGTGGTGACACACGCCATTAATCCCAGTACTGGGAGGCAGAGGCAGGCAGATCTCAGTGAGTTCAAGGCCAGCCTGGTCTACAAAGTGAGTTCAGGACAGCCAGGACTGCTATACAGAGAAATCTTGTCTCGAAAACAAACAAACAAACAAACAAACAAACAAACAAAAAAGAATATCCCTCAAGGGACATTACCACCTATTCCAAATTTATAATGCATTTGCGGTTGTATGAGGGACAGATATCATGTCAAGCATAATTATGACCTGTTTAAATACATAATTTGTTTGCCACCATATGTGTGATAGTTATATCATGTCTAGGCATTATTATGACCTAGTTAATGTTCTCTTTTGGAAATTAATCATGTCATAAGGAGATATGATTGTGTGTCAGGTTGACAAGAGGTGAACTTGTAATGGCTATTCTTGGTTATCAACTTGACTTCATCTGGAATTAACTAAAACACAAATGGCTGGGCACACCTGTGAGAGATTTTTTTCCTTACTTAAAATCATTTGAAGTGGGGAGACCCACTTCTCATCCAGATCTTTGACGCAGGAAGATAAACCTTTAATCCAGGTCTTTTGAGGTGGGAGGATCCGCCTTTAATCTGGACCGCACCTTCCACTGTCAGTCTATATAAAGGGCATGGGAGAAGGAAGCTTGCTCTCTGCCTGCTTGCTCTCTTGCTAACACATCCATTCCTTCACTGGTATTAGAGCATATGCTTTTTGGGATTCTGGAGTATACTGAAGACTAGCTGAGACATCCAACCTCATGGGACTGAACAGTTACTAGATTCTTGGACCTTCTGCTGGTAGAAAGCCATTGTTGGACTAGCTGGACCACAGCCTGCAAGCCATTCTAATAAATCCCCTGTGTGTGTGTGTGTGTGTGTGTGTGTGTGTGTGTGTGTGTGTGTGTACATAATCATATATACATACATATGTAGATTCACTCTATAAGTTCTGTTCTCCAGAATCCTGACTAACACAGCAAGGAAGTTGTGCCAGCAGGAGCATGAGGCAGTCATCACACTGTACTCTCAGTAAGAAAGCAGAAATGATGAACTCTGGTATTCAGCTCAGTTTTCATCTATGACCCAGGCGAGGACTACGGCCCATTGAATGCTGCCACCAAGATTAAAGGTGGATCTTCCCACTTCCGTTAACCCGATCTAGGAACTCCTCATTGACATCTATGTGCTCCTAGATCTCGTCAATTGGCAATTAATATTAACCATCAAAAATCCACCTCTTGTCAGCCAAAAGATACTATGCTAAAGCTATAATCTTCCACCCCTCATCCTCACAGACTCATGGCTATCTCATAGTAAAGAATGCATCCAGTCCAACTTCAAAAATCCCCATAAATTTTCAACAGTTCTAACACATCAAAGTGCAAGCACAGAGTGTCTTCTGAGACTCAGGAAATGTCTTAACTGTGAGGCCCTATAACACCAAAACAAGTCATACACTTCTAATGCACAAAGGCACAGAGAAACCATTCCCAGAAGAGCAGTGAGGACACAGCAAGGAAAGAGTGGACCATAGCAAGACCAAAACACAGCAGGGCAAACATCAAATCCTGCAGCCCCATGTCCATCACTGTCCATCATAATGAATCATCTAGGTGCTAAACAGCATGGGAGGCCTTATACCTCAAGCTCTGCGACACCTCTCCTGGGCCAGCTCCAGTCTGTGCCTGCATTTTTCCTTGGAAGATCTCTTGTGGTCCTAGTAGCTCCAAAATCCTGAGATCTCTGTGTCAACATAGGCTTTGCCTTTACAGCTACCCGCAATGGACTCTCAGGGCCTCACTGAAGAAACTATGACCCCCACCACACATTATCTGGCTTCAGCAGTCATCTGGAACCTTGGTACAAGCTTCCATGACCCCCTTAAGTGGCCCCCTCAGCTTAGGCTCTCTCCTCTGAAAATAATTTGGGTTTTCAGAAGAAGACAAAGCCTCTGATATACAGATTCTTATTTTTAGGGCACCTTTCATATTGTCCCAGTATAGAGATGTAGATTTTTCTTTAATGGTGATAATCTCTTCAACAATTGTAGCTGCTTTTTCAACTTCTGCCATGTCTGCAACTTTACACTTTCTCCTTTCCCTGCCAAACAGAACATGTTTTGTATCTTTTTCCCTTCACTTATTGCTGTCTTTTGCTGTAAACCCAAAGAAGAGCCGTGAGTTGTAACCATCACACATCCTGGATGCTACCCTGTCTTGAAATTTCCTTCACCAAATCACAAAGCAGTCCATTACTTTTGCATTCAGCATCACTGAAGTTCTCAGGATGTGGGAAGAATGCAGCCAGTTTGGTTTCCAGAATATATCCTGAATGACTTCCAGCCTAGTTCCCAAAAGACCATATTCCCCTCCAAAACACATTGTGTTTCTCTCAGCATTCTGACCTTCCCCTTGCACACCAGAGTGACCCATTAAGCTCTTCTCACAGCACGTTAGGGATTTTCTAGATCCAACACCTAAAAACCACATGGTGAAGTTTATCACAGCAACAGCCCCACTCCTGGTACCAACTTTCTGTATTACAGCCCCACTCCTGGTACCAAGTTTCTATATTCGTTACTTTTCTTGTTGCTGTGACAAGGTTCTTGGCAAAAGCAACTTAAGGAAGGAAGAGTTGACTGTGGTGCACAGTTTGAGTTTACATCAAAAGAATAAGACAACAGGAGTGTGAGGCAGCTGGTCATATAGCACCTGCACTCCAGGAGCAGAAAGAGGTGGATGCTGGTGTTTAGCTTCTTTTTCCTTTATGTCCAGGCTAGGACACTAGTCAGTAGAATGGTGCTGTTGACATTTAGAATGGGTCTTCCCACCTCAAAGAACCCAGTCTAGAAACTCCATCACAGACATGCCCAGAGATTTTTGTCTTCAAGGTGAGTCTAGAACTTGTCAAGTTGACAACTGATATTAGCTATCATGTCATGGGGTCTAGTTGAAGAAATACAGACTTTGGGCAAAGACTTGTGTTTATCTCACTGCCAGCACTGTAACTCTTCTCAGTCTACATGTCAGCGACTCCAGTCTGCAGAGGTCTACGATACCTGCTGCAGAGTAAGCGGGAGGAGGAGAAACTGTTAGAGAGGAGGAGAGATCACCAAGCCCTGGTAGTGCCTGGCACATCAACTGGCCTAGTGACTGGTAACCATGGTGATGATGACCATGATAAAGGAACTGGTAGGATGACTGCCTCCTGGATAATTTGACTCTCGAGTCTGAGCAGCCCAGCAGTGGGCCCACATAGCAGAAGAGGTCTGTCTATGGCTGATGGCACTCTAAGTGCCTCTACATACTGCTTCCTCAACATGTATCAGCTGTATTACACCACGCAGGTGCACTGGACCACCACTTTCCCCATGACCGACAGTGCTGCAGGTCATGCTTTGAGGATCCACACTCCAGAACTTGGTAGGTGCAAAAAGACAGTATTAGCTGTCTTCTTCTAGAGGGCTAATCAAGTGGGACTCCCTGCTAGGGTTCTACTACCTGTAGGAGACAACTAACTCATCACTTCTGATGGGGGAGAGCCACATGCCTGAAGGTCTTAGTTTCTTAGGTCTCTTTCCTTGTCCACATGAGCCTCAATCTTCCCCCAAAGTCTCCCCAAGGCCCTGGAAAGGCTGCCCTTCTGTTTCCTGGCACCTGGTGCACCTTGCTAGGGTCTCTGGTTTAGTGGTCCTGCCTTGGAGAACACAGACCTGGAAGAAATGTTTTGTCTAATCGGGCTTGGCAGGGCCCCTGATAAGGCAGAGAGAGGCTGTGCCTGGTAGAATAGCACCAACTCTCAGGAGGGACCCTTCTGCTCCACGGATGCCCTGACCTTGTCCCAGCTCAAGCCAGCCAGGCATAGTAGGGCTGGATTAGACAGACACTGGCTGATGTGGTTCCGAGGAGGTGAAGATGATGTCCACAATGAGAAGAAAGTAAACATGACCTCAGTATTCTGGTGAGGTTTGATAAAGGACCCAGGAGAAAAGGGGACATAGGTGTCCCTTTGATTACTGAATTTTCTTTTCTAGGTGTCGATTTGCACATCTATAAACCTGTTTTTTTAAGCAAATTCAATAAAATTAACTCATCAAATGCATGGATTTTTGTGTTTTGATTGCCTGATATGTCTAACTAAAGACCTGGCAGCCAGTGGTGGCCCTGTGAGTGAGGATTCTTTGTTGTGGGTAGGTTGGCTTAGTCTCCATGGTCCACTCTTCAATTCTTCTTCCTTTCAGGTCATCTGCAAGAGACACTTAGAACCTCCCATACTTCCCCAGAAGATGGCATAGACCCCTCTGGGGTCTTCAGTGGTGACTGAAGCCATGGACTATTTTAGGGCTGCATTCATGGCTCTATCTGTGTTCTGTTACAACAGAACCTGATGCGTGCTTGTTCCACCAGACATCCGCCTTCTCTCCCTCCCTCTAGCATACTGGGCAGGGCAGCTGACAGCAGAACTCACCAGTCTCAGGACTAATCAGCAGAGATGGACCCTCCAGAGTATGCTGGGTGGGCTCAACAGATGCAAGATGGCTTTTGAAGAAAGGCTGAACTCCGTGGGCACAGGCCAACGGATGCAAAGCCTGGCAACATGGGCAATAAGTGATTGTATGGCTCACCATGCTATTGGCATACATGTCTCTTGACATGTCAACACAAAGAAGGGAGAGATTTTTACTCTGATTGTCAAGCTGTAGACACCAGCCCTCTTGGGAGCTTTAGGTAATGGGAAGCAGGCCTCACTGAAGCCACATTCCAGGGTGGGGAGAGCAACTCCAATGTCCTGCAATTCCTCAGAGAGGTTTTTCCTGCACAGGCTATGGTGACTGCCACACCAGTGCAGGTTTCTCCCCAGATGATCAATCATGCATACATTACTTATCAGACCCGTGGAGCGTCTCACAAGGAAAACAGCCACTGGTATGATTTATTAATAACCACTGTTCCTGTTCTCAGCACTTCCTTTAATCAATTTATCCAGTTCTGTAAATATTTAAACCAGGCCCTGAGTCAGACAGCATTGACAAGCTACGGCCTCAGAATTGACTGGACTTGGGGCGCGAGCCTGAAGCAAGCTAGGCCCGGGGAGGACGGTAACCTAAAGTTAGGGGCTCTCCTCACAACAGGATGCCACCCCTCTCCCTTTTCCCTCTTCTTTCGTCTCTCTTCCCTCATAACCAAACAGAGCCCTGACAAGTACAATGCCGGATTCTGAGCTGTTCTTTCCCAATGGAGTTCTTGACAGTTAAAGGGAAGGAAAATTAAACGAAGGTGTAGACCATCGGGCTGCAGATCTCTGCAGAGCCATGGAGAGGAATGAAAATCTCCACGGAGCTAGCGGGCCAGGCTTTGAAGGGTGAGCAGAAAGTGAACCAGCTCAGCTCAGGACAGGCAGGGCTCTTGACTTTACGGAGGTCAGCACAAACTGGTGTCTGGTCTGTTACCCTGACCTTGGCATGTGTCACAGGGGTCTGCTCTCACCGTCTCTCTGCATTTGAAGACTTCGACCCCTCCAAACATTGCTCCAACCAAACCCCCAAAACATGGTTCCACCCGTGACTCCGATGCCATCACCCCCAACCCCTTCCTGATCTTTTGCCCCTCCACTCTGAAGTGCTTTCCTGCTAACTTCTGTACTCAAGCCTCACCACCTGCTTCTGGCTTTGACTTCCTCTGTCCTCCCCAGAAGTTCTCACAATGTCTTCTCACTATTGCCAGGTTGTCCCAGCTCCCCCCTCTCCTATCGTGAGTCCTTTATTTATGAATGGGAGGCTTGTGTGTCAAGCCATATACAGATGCTCCACAGAAGGTCTTGGGTCTTTTTGGCCTGAATGAGAAACTCAGTGTGAAACTCTCCCAAACCCACTGAGCATCCACCTTCTTCCAGGACGCCACAGCTAGCGAATGTTACACAATGAGGTGCTGCCCTTCCTCTAACTGGACGAGTAAGTACTTTCCAAACCCAGTGGCCCCACTGTGCTCCCCCTTTCCTTTCAGCCCCTTTTACTGAATCAACTCAGATAGAATCATCTTTGCCTGGACAACAACCTACGGGCCTCTCCCAAACGCCTACGCAGTGGCCAAGGAAATGCTCTGCTTCAATCTTGAATTCTCCCACTAACAAGTTACATTTTACTGTTTGCAGATGTGCAAACTGGGGTCCTCAGAGGCTGCAACAGTGGTTGGAAGCTGGCAAGAGCCACAGCTTAAGATTCTTAGTTTGCCTGGCCTCATGCCCAAGCACCAACCCCTTCACGAAACTGTTGTGGTCCCTAAACTCAGGTCTGACAGTCTTGTCCTCTCTCCAAATGCAGTTACACAGAGTAAAGCCCATTCTTGCCCTAGACCATGAGTCACGGTATATCCAACATGATCATATATCTACCAACAGAAACACCTGCTCAGAGAACAACTGCTGAGCCGTCTCATGACACATGCACGCACCCGGGCTGCTTAGGCACCCATCTCCACATCTGCTCAACCTAAACTTGTGGGCAAATGGTTTAGAGTCCAGATTTCCAGGCTGCTGAGATGACTGCGATATGGTTACTGCCCTGGGCTCATTACACTGTAGGAGTCTGGTCCTCCACTCCAGGTATGGTTCCTCCATGTGGTCCCCCAGAGGATGCCACAGAAGTCATCTTTTCTCACTTCACCTTTAACATGGTATGAGTAACAGTCTTCCGTGTGCTATTGCTGTCTGTTCAGCTGGCTGCTGGTCCCTGGGGGCACAAAAATGTTGTATTCACCTCTGCACCCGGAGCTGGCCAGAGGATGCCTTTCAGTCCAAGGAATGATGGGGTCTGAGCAGCACGTACCTGGAGCAGAGGGAGGTAGGCTGGAAGAGGAGAGAGCAGAAACAGAGCTAGGAGAGATCCAGAACTTTCCTGGGATGCTTTATGTGTCCCACGTGTGTGTGTCTACGTGTGTGTGTGTGTGTGTGTGTGTGTGTGTGTGTGTATGTGTGTGTGAGGGGGGGGGGAGAGAGAGAGACAGACAGAGACAGAGAGATACACAGATAGAGTCAGAGAGAGAGACACACAGAGAGAGGCACAGAGATAGAGACAGACAAAGGGATTGGAAAAAGGCTACAACATACTAAATTACAGGTTATGCAGGAGGTGCTCAATAATAATTGTTATAATAGTAGCAACAGTTACAGTTCACATGGGCTTAGACATTACATGCTATATGCGGATCTTCATTTTCTACAAGAATTATTTATTTATTTATTTTTTTTACATAAGTCTCCTCACTACTTCCATTTTACATATGTGCAAGCTGAGATCTGCAGAGGTGGAGACAGTTGCCTGAGGTCACAAGTGATGCACTTGGCTCTGGAATCTGTATTTGCTGGCTTCAGGGCCAGTGTACTGACTCCTCAGGAAACTGCTATGGGCCCCTATGACCTCTTCCAGGAAGTCTGGGCAGGGAGAAAGAGGGACTGTGAGGAGAATCCTGAGAACTCTTATAGGAGATGGAAGAAGGGGTTGTTGCAAGTGTGCTGAAGAGAGGCAAACCCCTAGAGGCCGCGAGGGGAGGTGCAAGTGTGCTGGAGAGACGGCGTGCCCCTAGAGGCCGCGAGGGAAGGCTGAAGCATGTAGGATGGACAGGTGAAAGCCTCTGGTTTCTTGTTGGATGATGTAGCAAGAATGGTCCTACAGAGAGAACTATGCATCTCCCTGGGTGAGGGGCTGGGAGAGGTGAGCAGGAAAAAGATGGAGGGGCTAAGGGGTTTAGGACTGTAGAACCTGTACGCAACAGCACCACATGCAGACATGCATACACACACACACACACACACACACACACACACACACACATACACATGCATGTGCACACACATACACACATGTGTCTTGAAAGAACATGGGGAAATCTTTCTGAAATACTCCTTCTAAGGATAGGAAGAAGGGAAGGACCTACATGCCCGTAGCTAAGGGCATGGCTAAGGTCAGGTGGAAGAAGGAATCAGAGGGAAGTTCCACAGGTGCTAGCATGGGAGTCTGAGCATAGGCAGGGCTTGTGGGTGGGAAGCTACCCCAGATTATGGCAGGAGGCAAAGAGGTGTCAATGGGTGGAGGGAGGGTCTTATGGCAGTGACCAGACCCTCCACCCAGAGGTCCCAGAAACCACCTGTGTCCCCACAGTCCTCTGTGCTCAGACCTGGCTGTACTCCATCCCATCCCACCACTGCCTGGAACTGCCCTGAGCCAGGGTAGCCTGGCACAGACTGTGCTGGGCACTCCACATGCTGCCACTTGGTCTGGTGAGGAAGCATGGGGTACCCTAGTCACACTCGTCCTGGTCCAGCTTTCCCGGGAGGTAGACAGGGGAAACATGTCCTCCTGTCTGTCTGAGATGGGAGAAAGAAGAGCAGCAATGTGACATGGGTGCCCATGACTGCCAGGGCTGAAGCCGGGTGGTGACGGGAGTCATGTTGATCCTGCCCTGTCAGACAGCACTCTATACACTGGGGTCCCAACAGCACCCTCCTGCCTTTTCCTCACTGGGTGCCACATGCCGTCTCCAGATTGCTCAGATCGCTCAGCCTGAGTACCCAGGGCTACTCTCTAGATCCACCTCTATCTACACTGTCTCATGGATTTAAATGCCATCTATGTGCAGTTCAACTCTGAACTTGGGATCAAGTGTCATTCTGTCCTGACACTCCCAGTCTGGGAGTTGAATTCTGCCTTTTCCTGTCCTGGTACCTGTTTCTCTCATGGCCTCCTAGTAGTGGTATTTGCTCCACCCATGACCTTGGGCTATATACGGTTAAAGGAGGCGGTGCTTCCTGCCATTGTATGTGACCTCTTATAAAGAGAAGAGAGAGGGATCATGAGGTTTCCTTTCCTGCTTCCTGCTTCCTTTTCCTTTTCTTTCAGATGGCCTGAGAATTGAACCCAGGTCCTTTGGAACATCACTCAGTGCTCTTCACTCAGTGCTCCTTAACTGCTGAGCCATCTCTCTCCTCTTTATGAGAGGTCACGTACAACATGCTGTGGGATGTCTTTCTGTACACTGTGAATATGTGTTGCTGATATTGGTTAATAAAGAAACTGCTCTGGCCTATGGTGAGTCAGGTTATAGCCAGGCAGGAAATTCAAGAGAGAGAGAGGAAGAAGAAAGGCAGAGGTCGGGGAGACACCAGCCTGCAGCCCAAGGGGCAACATATAATGGGATGCAGGTAAAGCCACAGAACATGGTGGCAAAACATAGATTAATAGAAATGAGTTAATTTAAGATATAAGAGCTAGCTAGCAAAAAGCCTGCCATAGGCCATGCAGTTTGTAAATAATATTAAGCCTCTGAGTGATTATTTTATAAGTGGCTGTAGGACCGTGGGGCCGGGTGGGACTGGAGAAACCTTCCGACTACACCTCCCCATCTCGGTCATTAGGAAGCTCATCCTCACCATCGTTCACCATGGGTCTTCAATCACTGTTGTCTGTCCTCTCTCACTCCCCACAACCCCCCACTCTACAGTCATCTCAGTCACTGTTGTCTGCCCTCTCCCGCTCCTCACATCTCCCCACTCTACAGTCATCTCAATCACTGTTGTCTGTCCCCTCCCGCTCCCCACTCCACAGTCACTCAGTCGCTGTTGTCTGCCCTCTCCCACACCCCCCACTCTATAGTCACTCAGTTGCTGTTGTCTGCCCTCTCCCCACACCTCCCCACTCTACAGTCATCTCAGTCGCTGTTGTCTGCCCTCTCCCCACACCTCCCCACTCTACAGTCACTCAGTCGCTGTTGTCTGCCCTCTCCCGCTCCCTGCACCCCCCCACTCTACAGTCATCTCTTGCAGTGGGCAGCCAGGGAGTTTTCAAAGAGAGGAGTTAGAACAAGCTGCTCAGCGGAAACCCTGCAGGATCCTATCACGGCTGGCTCACGAGGATCCTACAGACCCAGCCTTATGACTTTACAGCCCTCAGAGCCCAGCCGCCGCCACGGTGTCCTCGGCAGACACGGCATTGCTCAGTCCTGTGCCCTCCCGTGACACCATTAGGGCTTCCTCAGGGTCTCAGCTCCCCCACTCTTCATTTCTCCAGCAAACACCTTCCTTCTGCGGTCAGCAATAACACGCACTCTCCTTACCCCTCTCATCTCTTTCTTTCAGTTTTCTAACGTTAATTGTCACACCTGGGATTGGTTCTGGAACCCCCTGGGTATTTCAAACCCTCAGAGGTTCAGTCTCCTCATATAAAACAACAGTATTTACCTATAACTCACACAATCCTCCCAGACACCTTCGTTCTTTCCTAGATGACTTACAGGACCTGGTACAATGCTACGTCAGTAGTCATTACACTGCATCCTTTAGGAAACAATGATAAGACGAAGTTTGTGCCTGCTCAACACAGATACAGTTACTTTTCTCAGTCTGCAGTCAGTGGTATCGGAGGATACAGGACCCGTAAATATGGAGGGACGCCTGTGTTTAAATACTGTTATGGAACTCGAGGAAAGCAAGTTGCAGAATATTACAGGAGCCATAAGCTCCACAAAAGGGGAGAAAATCACCAGCCCCAAAGAGAAGACGCCACAATGTGGTTTGGGTGGCCATAAGTTTTGGTATAGAACAAGGTCTGTGAGGGACATATCCCACCTAACAGGTCACGTGTGTGGAGGGAAGAACAGAGCTGTGATACTGTATGGATTCAAACTATTTATGTAAATTATACTGAAGCATTTTAGGTGAAAGCTGCTTGGAAGGGGGCTGGACCCCTTGGGATGTCTAAAACAACAACAAATAGATCACTAATTTGGTAGGTGTTTGAGTTTTTCCTGTGACAAGCACCACACATGGCCGCAACCACAACTAAGAGTGGCAAGGACCCAGTGTCTGTCTGGGGAGGCACTAGGCAGGGGACAGGCTAACACCACACATGTCAGGACATGGCAGCAGACTTGGGCTGGAGGAAGCCTGGACCCGGCCTGTCTATGGACCTTCCAAGGACCACAGTTAGGGGTCTGTCAGTTGTACGGATCTCTCGGTAGGTAAGTTCTTGGTGTGCCTGGGTTTCCTTCAGCCTGTAGAGGGACTCAGTGTGGGCCAGCAATCACTTACCTGGGGTGACTACTGGTGCTAAGGAATCTTCGGAGAATGCTCACGGATGCCTTTCAAATCGTGTTGTGCAGCAGCTCTGCCCAAGTTCTCTTGGATCTCTTTTCGGATCTTCATGCTCCCTCTCTCCCAGGGGACTTCAAATTAGACACAATCCATTCCCAAGAGGATTCTGAGGATGGCTAGATTGTTCCAGACCGCCCTTTAGTGGCTAGAGTCTGTTTTACCCTGAACTGGGAGAGCTAGAGGTGCCTGGGAATTTATGTCTTCCTCGGCAGGTAACCCTTGGTCAAAGCTGAGTTCCCTGGGGCTTAGGCAGAGCCCTCCTTTTATGGCTTGGGTCCCATTCCTCCTTTAGAATCTGTCCTGTTCCCAGACTCCCTCACTTCTCCACCAGCCAGGGAACCTCTTTAATGAAAACTACGTGTGAATCCTTTTTTTAGGGTCTACTTTATGGACCCTCACTGGACATATTCAGTAACTTTCAGGAGCTTTTCAAAGGCTCGAGGCAGCCCAGCTGCTGCGGCCACTGACCCATCCGCCCCTCTGGACCACATGCGCTGGGGTTGGGCTCCCTGCAGCAAGCCTGTGGGTGTCTGGGTCTACAGCTGTGTGAGTGCTGCACCAGAGAATCAAGCAGGAGGAGAAGGAGAGCAGAAGCACAAGTGATTTATGAAAGTCAATGAGATTTGAAAGTGGGCCGGGGAAACAGCAAGATGAATCTCAGAGCTGAATTGATTTAAAGGGTAAGTATTGAGGTCGAAAGATTGATTGGGAGGAGAGGGGTGAGGTAATGGAAGGGCACTGGGGAGGGGCCAATGGGATGCTTTAGAAACTTAATGTGATTTGTAGCCAAGGTTGAGGGGCTCTGCTGGGGTCCTGTGCTGTCCCAGGAGTGAGCTGCAGCAGCAGATGATTTATCTCACGGTGACTCTGAGTGCCTCTCCTTTTTGTTTGTGTGTGTGTTTGTTTGTTTGTTTGTTTTAGACTGTTAGTATTCTGCCTGGACTCTGTTTGGACATCTGTTCTTCCCCGAGGTCTAGAGATCCAGCCGGGCCCTCATAATAGCACCATCTTCCCTGCTTGGAGAACTTCAAGGTAACAATGTGTAAACCTATTCTCCAACCCCATCAATGGAAATCGTAACCTTTAAAATAGTAATGAGGTAGCCTGAAAATTCTGGCAACTTTTCATAAAGATTTTTTTAAAAAGATTTAAAGAGTCAGTATAAAAGATTGCATTCTTAAAAGTTAGCCTCATTGGCCCAGCTGGCTTGCTTTTTAGCTAGGCCGTGTGGTAGAGAAGCTGGGGGACACTTGGACTTCTTGCTCTTTACTTCCATGCAGGTGTACCCCATGAATCAGCCACATGCAGCCGCCATTTTCCTTTATCCGGTCTTTGAATTTAGGGCCTTTCTATGTGTTCAGCACTGGGAGACTCTGGGGGAGGGTGACTGCCGGGCAGAGCTAGACAGGGAACAAACACTGCTGTTATCTCGGCGGCGGCGGCGTTCACAGAGGAAAGAGGAGCATTGGGGCAGGCGATGCCGAGGTCAGGCTAGGGGGACGAGGCAGCTGGAGGAGGCAGGAAGGCCATAGCTGAGGCCGAGGCAGAATGAGTGCATGAAGTGAGGAAGCTGTACACAGAGAGGGCCAGGGAGTGAAGGGAATTGCCCAGCAGGAAGGTGAGTAGACAAGGGGGAGGGGTAAGAAGAGGGTCTATAACCCAGTACATCTGCTTGGTTCCTAGACTCTTAACCTTGATCTTGGAGAAGCCATTCCTGAGCCCCTATCAGGATTCTCAGTTGGACCCACAGCCTCGATCCACACCACGCACACGTCGAGGACACAGTGAGGTTGGTGGTGATGTGTGTGTAATTGGAGAGCCAACAAACAGGAGCCTAGAAACATGGAACCACAGTTTTCCAGCATTTCCTTCTCGGTAGCTCAGTGGAGGAGCCCCAGAATTCCACTCGTGCAAAGGAGCAAAGTGTTAATCCTGGTCACTTCCTAGACTGGCAAGCGTGGGAGGAGCGAACTGCCTGTGTGTGCAGAGAGCGGTGGTGTGCTCAGCCCTGAATCTCCGCTCTGCAAGCCAAGCCTCTGAAGCTTCCTTCCCCTCTTCTGAACCTTGTCTGGGAGCTGCTGGCCCGGCTCCTATCAGTGCTGAGTGCCTCCATTCGCATTCACCCATTCACCAAAAGCCTACAGTCGATGTGATTCAGTATCAATTATAAATTTCATTTTCTGCCTGCCTACAAGCCATTAGCTTAGATCAATACAGTCTCTCCCCTTGGTTAAGCAATCACTCAGGTTGTTGATGATTTCAGCAGATGTAGTGCGTGGTCCCAAGCTGCCTGGGTCAGGGAGTCAAGGCAGCATCCTGGACCAGGGCTGGGCCAGTTCAGTCCTATTTTGCAAATCACTTACTGTCCTCTTTAAACAAGGTCATGGCCAATGCTCAGGTTGTCTGGGGCCTCAAGGTCAGCCCAGTCTTCTTCTGGCCCTCGTCTGGCAGTACTCATGCCCCGAGTGTCTAATAACATTACAGACATCGGTATCTTGTGTGTGGGAGAGAAACCTGTTTGCTGTCAGATTGTCTGATGTATCTTGGAAAGAGAACAAGAGGAGGGAGGGGCTTGAGTCTCTAGTGCCGTCTCCCAGACACAACAGCCTTCTTTCTTGGTACATGGGCCTTGGGCAGCAGCAGCTCAAAAGCTACGGGCAAGGGTAGGGAACAGATCAGAATATATGTCTGTAGCCTACATTCTTAAATATTCTAGTCCTTAGAGACTGTACATGGGTTATGGCGTGCTGGTTAGTTGCTTCCAGCCCTGCAGGTGGCGCCCAGGACAGCATCCAGATGCAGAGGAACCTGGCTGGCTGAGGCCAAGGCTGAGGACTCTAGGTGAATCTGCTCTGAGAGTGGTCCCCTTTGGCTCCCTCATCCTTTGTGCGTGGTACATGGGAAGCATCACTGCTCCTTTAAAGTAACAGTGGGAACAGTGGCCTGGTCTTTGGAATCTCTTTAGCCAGGAGTGCTCAGAGTTGACATGGGGCCTAGCAGGCATGGACAGGGAAGGTCTGTTCCCGGGACATAGAAGGCAGGAGTGAAGTCACTTCTTGAGATATGCCAGCTCTCCCGTCATGTAAGTCCTCCAAGCATCAACAGCGGGTACTACTATCACCGTAAGCATCGAGAGTGCTGGAACTCTCAAATATGTATCCAACCCCAAAATAGTAGGAGGTGAAGGATGCTGAGTCTGTAACACCTAAGAAGGCTATATATAGCCACCCACTCCCCAAATATGGAAGTCAATGCAACACAGAAGCCAAAACGGGATTCTTCCACATCGCCAGGTAGGTGACACCAGGCATACACTTTTGCACCCGTGGCCAACACTGCTGGAATCTGCCCCTCATTGCTACCTGGGAAGCAGTGACCAATTCTAGCCGGATTCTTACTAGCCCGTGGCTCAGTGGGCGTGCCCCCCAGTAAAGCCTATCTGAGAAGGCCAGGTCGGAGTGGATGGAGTGACCTCACCTAGCATTTTGGTTCCTGACTTGTGATAGCATCTTGAGTCCCTGTGGGAGGGAGCAGCCACTTGGTGGATTCAAACCAACAGCTTCTGAGAGACCATTTACCTCCACCGGTCACAGACGCAGCTGAATTTGGGAGGAACCTGCTTGGACTTCAAAGTCCTGGATTTAAGCTCAAGATGTTATGAGTGTGCTGACTTTGAGCATTTAGCTCCAGTTTCTCTCTCCTTACTACGGCTGGTGACAGGAGTGAAATCAGAGATTTTCATGTGAATGGAGAGCTCGGGTACACCCAGCACATTCCAAACCTCCAAGTTTCTCTCGCCTTCCATAAAAGGAGAAGAAAGACATGTAGGTGTAGTGTTGACCGTGGGAGTCATACTCATGATTCCATCCACACGAAATTTAAAGTCACTGAAGAAGAACACTCCATGGTGATAAAAATAAAAAAGGTCACCCTGGGAGGACACAGGAGGGGACTTCCTGGAGTCAAGGAAAATGCACTGTGTGTTCATCAGGATGGCAGATAATGGGGAGATATTTAAGACAAACATTTTATTTTGTATCAGTGCCTCTTTACCCTCAGGGAATGGATCTAAGATCCCCCAGAGGATACCTCAAAACACCAACACCACTGAGTGATACGGAAGCTCTGTTTTCTCCGTATGGACAGATACTCGATAAAGTTAGTAACTTCTACCTTCTCACATCGCTTTTTTCTGACGGACTAATTTGTTTAGTATCAACTCTTGTGCCTTAAAGTCACTATTAAACAAAATAAGGATTGCTTAAATACAAGCATTGTGTTACTATGGCTACCAATCTGCTATCCAAGATATCTTCTGAGTGACTAATGGAGAGAGAGTACATGGACACACCGGACAGACGGATGATTTATGTCCCAGGTGGGACACAGAGAGAAGCTGTGAGATTGTATCATGCTACAGTTGAAATCAGAAAGCAGTGCACAATTTAAAATGCATTAATTCTTTACTTCTGGATTTTGTTTGTTTGTTTTGTTTTGTCTTTCAAGACAGGGTTTCTCTGTGTAACAGCCCTGGTTGTCCTGGAACTCTCTTGGTAGATCAGACTGGCCTTGAACTCACAGAGATCCACATGCCTCTGCCTACCAAGTGCTGGAGCTAAAGGTGTACACCACCATGCCCGGCAAATTCTGGATTTTTTTTTAAATTTAATTTGAAACATGGTTGATCACAGGTAACTGAAAGTGCGGAGAACAGGGAACCATGTATGGAAATTATATCTCAGTCAAGACAAACAAAAAAATAGAAACAAACAACAAAAACCTCAAACAACAGTTTAAAAAATCTATTTACAATGTACTTTGAGGCTGCTGTCTTTCAAAGATCCTCAGATAGGGAGCTTTTATCTCCTCTAATTAGATTCCCGGGGCTTGTCCTGAGCCCTTGGCTGATCTGAGCACTTCTGTAATTTCCTATTAGTTCTGGAAGGCACATTTGGGAAACAGTGTATTGTCTATGTGAGGTAGAGGGTCTGGGCATCAGTGGGAGACATACAGGCTTGGGTACTCCTGTCCTCAGGGTAGAATTAGCTTTCAGCAGTCACGCCAGGGCCTGGCCTCGGTGTGAGGACACAGCCAGGTGAAGGAGACATGTGGGCGCCCTTCTTTCCTTTCGGGTTCCAATGTGAGGTCTCTACCCTTGACTGAACTCTGGCCTGTGTCCTGTGTCCTGTTTAGCTTTGTCAACTTGACACAGCATGGAGTTACCTGAGAGGAAAACCTTGACTGATGAGTTGCCTAGATCAGACCGGCCTGTGGGTACGTCTGCAGGGATAGTCTTGGGTACTTACTAACTGCTAAGGAGGTCCTAGAGTACTGTGGGTAATCCCATCCCTAGGTAGGTGGTCCTGATTATATAAGAAGGCCGTCTAAGCATTAACAAGGCCGAGTGAGGCACCAAGCAGCATTCCTTCATGGTTTCCACTGCACGCCCTTGACGGTGAGTGAGCTCCCTGCTCAGAGGGAACACAATATGGAATAGAAAGCAGCTGTATCCGCAGCTTCCTGCCTCGAGCTCCGGCCACAGCTCTCACACACCCCTCCTTGACACAGCTTAGGAAACCCTCTGCTGTCTTCCAGCCCCTTTCTGAGTGAGATATAGGCAAAGCCAGATACCACATCACCTATCTGATATATATATATTTGTGGCTCTACTCTCAGGCTATGGATGTGATCTCTCCTAGGAAACTCTCAGTGTATTTGGCCTGCTGGGGCGTAGGCAACATCGGGTCATCATGGGTATATTCTATGAAGGCACACCACTCTGAACTAAGCAATCAGAGGGGGCTGTGGAACCCCACGATGCCCTAAGAACAGAAACCTCCAGGATTCTGAACAGTACCCTAGTCAGCTGGGATGAGTCAGCTGGCTTCTGGATTATCATTCCCTGGCAACATCTCAAGGAATCCCACAAGCCTTAGGCATGACTCCAGAGCCTGTATTCCTCATCTTCTATCCTTACCCCTAAAAGAAGCCACTTTTTATCTTTGTACAGTCCTATGATGCACAACAAAAGTTTGGTCACGTGTAGTTGTGGGCCCATGATATTATTACAAAGATGAAAAGTTCCCAGAGCTAGTGATGTGGTAACAGCCATAAACTTGAGCAAAACACATGGTTTATGTATTTGTGTTGATGATAATATTAACAAACTAATTTTGTGATCAGTTGTATAAAGGTATAGAACATACAACTATGTATGGTACATAATATTTAATAATCATTAAAACTCACTGTGTTGTTTGCGCACTTAGTATCTATATTCCTAACTGTTACTTTAGAGTATACTACAACTTATTTTTCAAAACAGTTAACTGGAAGCCAGAGGGCATTTGCTGCTCTTGTAGATGACCTGGGTTCAGTTTCTGGCACTTACAGGGCAGCTCACAAACACCTGTAATTATAATTCCAAGAGATCCAGCACCCTTTTCTGACTTCTGAGGGCACTGAACACATGTATGGTAATACATCCATGTATATACAATGTATTGTACAAAATATTTTGTAAATCAGGTAGAAGTCAGTGACATTAATAAGCCCATCCAGTGTAGGCTGACATGTATGACTGTATTAGTTTTTGGTTGAACCTAACCTTTAATGGCCAACCCAACTCTCTAGCCCTGTATGTTAGTTTTTAAGAAAAAGTCTAGAGTATAAAAAAACTAAAACCAGAAAAAAGCTTATGCAACAAGGGTACAAAGAATATTTTGGTATGATTTTAGAATGTATTTGTGTTTAAACCTGTCCAAAAAAAAAAGGTCAAAAAGTTAAATTTTAAAAGTTTATAAAGTAAAATTGTCATGACAAGCCAAAGTTAACTTATTATTGAAGAAGGAAAGATGTTTTTCATTTAAATCTAGTGTCCAATGATGTGCAGTGATGTCCTGGGTTTCTACACTCACTTCCCAGTCACTCACTGACTCACCCGGGGCAACTTCCAGTCATGATGATCTCCATGCACAGTAAGTGCCCTGAGCAGCTGTAGATGTTTGTCTTTCACACTGTATTTTATTATAGCTTATATGACTACTGTGTTGCAATTGCCTTCCATCATATGTAAAATATTACATAATGTTGTAGCCCAGGAGAAGTAGGCTGAGCCACGCAGCTCAGGTGCCCACCAAACTGGTATGTGAGTACGTGATGTTGGCAGAATGACAGCATCGCCTAATGATCCATTTCCTAGGATGTATCCCTGCCGCAGGGGACACATGAATATAGTTTTTTCCCCCTAATGCTTACCACATTCTTAGACAGTACTCATTTATTGACATGTCTTGATTTTTCCTTTCTAAGTGCTATCTATTGACTTTTTAACTATGGAAGAGGATCCCCCACCCCTGACACAAGAATCCTCCTCATTTTCCCCATACAATTATATCATAAGTTGCATTAGGTCGATATATAGAACTTCGATCATTAGTGCCACGTGGCTGCTAGTCCCCAACGAGTATTGTATTATACATCTCGATTTTTGTCCCTTTGGATAGTACTCTTTGTTTTCCTGGAATTGGTCTTGTTTTTATGTTTGCTTAGTTCTCCTAGGCTTTGTTTTTCCGATCTTAAACATGGTATCAGTTGCCTACACCCAATGTTTGTCCAAAAGCTGTAGGCACTTTCTTCAACTTCCTTGCCTTTTGTAACTCTATAGCCGGAGGCCTGCAGGGTAATTTACAGAGGTCTGTAAATAGTTTGGGTCCAGGACAAGCAAAGGACTTAACATCAGACAAGCATGAATGTCAATTCGGCCATGTTTGCTCAGGACACTCACGATTTTCCTCCCACACATTTCAAAACGACATCAAGGGTACTTCATTTTAGTGCAGCCGGGAGAATTAAGGAATTACAACAAAATGCCTGCATCATTGGGGGAATTTAACAAATATAAGTTTAGTCTCTTGTGGGGAAAAGTCCTAAGAAGAAAGCCACAGAAAAGACTGCATCCCACCCACCAGCTCTCTGTCACCACCCTGCTGTAGCCAGGCTCTCCACTCGTGGAGGCTCCTGGGAAGTTAGTCACGGCCATTGCTGCCTCACACATAGATTTCTTCTGAAGAAAGGATCCTCCTCAATAGACACAAGCTTACTCTGAACCATTCCAAAGAAAGAAGCTCCGAAGGAAAATAACTGAAGGATTGATGACATGAAATAAAAATTCATAGACATCTCAAATTAAACAACAACAACAACAACAATAAAACACTGTTAGGCTCCTGCCCTCACTCCGGCACATGCACAGCTTGGGGTCTTGTGTCTTATGTCATCAGGGGGCACTGGCGGCTATGTACGTGCCTTTTGGCGGACGCGGACCGCCCCACCCTCTCTGTGTGTTCTCTCTCTGTTCCCTCTCTGCTGTCTGCTCTGCTCTGCTCTGCTTCCCGCCAGGCCTGGCTCCCCCTTTCCCTTCTAATAAAGCTCTAAAAAGTACCACTGGGTTCTATCGTGACCATGACCTTTCCATGGGGTAACCATGCGGCCACCAGCACCGCCACCAGCACCATTTACCTATCAAACCCTTTAACAGACAGCTAAAGGATGATTGTAGAATGGGTAACTATTTGTAACACACAGTCAGTCAAGGGTAGGGACACATTTTTCCTAAGACCCTCAATGAGTTAAAGCAGAGACCAGTCTCAAGCCTCCCGAGTTAACTGACTGACTGATCGATTCATTTATTCATCCATTTAAAAAT
Organism: Peromyscus melanophrys; assembly: GCA_902168415.1. Taxonomy (NCBI): domain Eukaryota; kingdom Metazoa; phylum Chordata; class Mammalia; order Rodentia; family Cricetidae; genus Peromyscus; species Peromyscus melanophrys. The sequence continues at coordinate 27,343 of CABHPR010138222.1, forward strand.
ATATACCAGGCACTGAGGGCATAATGTTGTTCAAAAAGAAAAATGGTCCCCACCCTCATGAAGCTTATAGTCCAGTGCAGGTAACATATTTAAAAGTCACTCTCAGAAATATGTAACTGCCACTGGAAGGAAAGACAGAAGAACAAAGGTGAACTGAGTATGGGGCGGGGACCCAAACTGGAATAAGGTGGGGCAGGATTGCCCTGGTGGGAGGAGCTGAGGGCTGGAGGGTGAATAGCAGGAGTGTGTTCATGTGTGAATGTGAGTGTAAGAGGAAGTCCAGAGGGAACTCACGGAACACAGAGAAACAGGCAGAAGGTCAGCAGCTCTGGGACTTAGTGTGTGAGAAGTGGCTGGAAGCGAGCTGGGCCATGAGGGACACTCAGAGCCATTGTAAGAATTGTGGGATTTAATTTTAAAAAGCAGTGGAAAGCCGGGCGGTGGTGGCGCACGCCTTTAATCCTAGCACTCAGGAAGCAGAGGCAGGCGGATCTCTGTGAGTTCGAGGCCAGCCTGGGCTACAGAGCAAGTTCCACAAAGGCTCCAAAGCTATACAGAGAAACCCTGTCTCAAAAACAAACAAACAAACAAAAAAAAAACCAAACAAACAAAAAAAGCAGTGGAGACTGCTGAAGGATTCCTAGTTGGAGAGTGAGGGGAGACAGCTGGAGAAGGGTGCAGGGTATAATTTACATTTTGAATGATGGCTTTGGCCAGGTTAGAGATTATGATGGCTACAGAGGACTTGGCCTGAGACGAGTGGGAGGGGCATTGAACAGAGCGCTTTGGGAGGCGTCCTTCAGACCTGTGCAGTGGGGCAGGCCACCACAATAACTACTAATGTGGGATGGGGTTCATGGGCCCCAAGGAAGCTGCACCAAGAGGGGCCAAACCATCAAGACAAGCCCCATGACAGGGGGAGTGTGGAGACCCAAGAATCCTAATGGGATCAGTCCAAGTACCAAGGCCTAGAGAGATGGGAATGAACTGGACCCAGGCCTTGCTCATAAAAGAGCCTGGTCCCAGGGCTGCAGGCAACTAGTACTCATCAGGGTGCAAGCTGAGGAAGGAACATGGAGGGCTCAAGAGTGTCGAGTGTAATGATGGGCATGAGAGTTCTGCCTGGTCCCCATGGCTCCTCCTGGCTGTTCGAAGCCACCCCAGAACTCGGAGAGGAGGGGGCCCTACCTTGTGTTTTGCTTTTCTGTCTTGAAAAGAGATAGCTATTCTGTTTGTGTCAAACAGCACGTGGACTTGTGCCCTGCTGTGAAGGGTTAGCAGATGCAACCTGGTTTTCTTCTGTGAAAGTGGCAGGGACAGTGAGCCGTGTCTTCCTTTCCCAACCGGGGAACAGGGCAGTAGTGGGAACATGGGTCAGTGGGAGATGAGCTTGCTGGGGACAGAGTATCAGGAAAGGCCCCCAGGGAGCTTAGATCCAGGGAACAGGGACAGCACCACCTGCTTTCACTGGGCAGAGCTTTGTGTGTGCGTGCGTGCGTGCGTGCGTGCGTGCGTGCGTGCGTGTGTGTGTGTGTGTGTCTGTCTGTCTGTCTGTCTGTCTGTCTGTCTGCCTGCCTGCCTCATCTGCCTGTAAGTTTTTAGGAGATGAACCCACCCAGGGATGGACAGTTGATCTACTTCATGCTGTGGTTTGGAGACAGTTCTATTAAAACCCATGACGAAGCCCAATTTCTCAAGGTGACAGTTCTAAGAGGTGATGGTGTTAGGAGATAACGGTCACCGAGGCTACCTCATAATGAAGAGATTAATGGACTTCCCAAAGAGTGGGTAAGTTGTGGTGAAAGCAGGTTATGATGTGCCTAGCACTTCCCCTCAGGCTCTCTCACACATCCTGCTTCCACACATGCTCACTCCAGTCTTGGCTTTTCTGCCATGAGGCCTGAAGACTAGCACGTGTTAGTACCATGTTCTTAGGCTTCCAAAGTATAAACCAAATAGCCCTTAAAAATTGTTTCCTTTAAAATATATTTATTTTTATTTTTTATTATTGTGCATGTAGAGGTTAGAGAATCGCTTTTGAGGGAATTACTTCTTTCTTTCCACCATGTGTGTTTGGGGGATTGAACTCAGGTCATCAGGCTTGGCAGCAAGATGCTGAGCCGTCTCGTCACCCCTGTCTCTTTTCATCATAAATGACACAGTCGTAGGTATTCTGTTTAGCAATAGACTAAGACAGTTCTACATTTAGGTAACTGCCAGTGAGCCTTCTGGGGAATTCTTAATCCGGACACCTCCTCCTACCCCTACCCCTACAAAGAGATGACGAGGACACCCTTCATGGTCATGGTCACCTTCACCTGCTCCTTCAGGGATGGCCTGCTTGAAACTTGCCAAAAAGTTAGCAGCCAATGTGGCTTCTGAAAGGGACTCAAGAAGCCCAGATATCACCAGCCCAAGGGAGCAGCTTTTCAGCCAGACCCCAAAGCCCTCTGAGCCTATTGTTCAGGCCTGGGTTTCTTAACTTTCCTGTGGGGGAATCCTGATCTTTCCCAGCGACACAACACTTGGGGGTATTTCTGCAAGAGTCTAGTCGGGACAGTGGCTGGATAGCAGGGCTGGGAGTTGGTGTTGTGAAGGCTCTTGTGGGGTCACACAGACCCTGCCCTAACACTGAAAGTTTTAAATAGGGGTGAATTTGATGAAAATTCTTCCACCTGCCAGAGTCCAATTTCTTTGAGGAAATACACTGATATGTATTTCCTCACAAGGTGCAAGTTTAACCTGGTTCACACACACACACACACACACACACACACACACACACACACACACAC